>VWZO01022872.1:947835-971055 GCA_013396975.1 Bucco capensis
GGGGGGGGGGGGGGGGGGGGAAGAAAGGGGGGAGGAAAATAACTCACTTTCTTCGCAGGACAGGTCCTGAAGCAGCACCGGAGGGGGCGGATCGCCTCCTCGTCTCCGCGGTAACGGCGTGGCAGGCTCAGTGTGGTCGGGCCGCGGACAAACCGCCGCCAGCCGCTTGGGGCCGGGGATGTTCCGCGGCAGCCCAGGCATCAGTGTCGGGCACTGTGGTCTGTGGGGAGCCCTGCTGCGGCCCAGGGACCGGAGCAGGTTCGCGGCGCCTCAGCATGTCTCAGGAGTGAGTAGAGCGTGGCGCGGGGGTCAGGCAGGGCAAAAACCTCGTTTAAGGGGGTAAGGAACACACCAGGCCTCTCCAGATACCTGCAGAGGAGAACACCTGCCGGTACCAACTGGTACCACGGGTGCGAGACCCGCGCCCTCCCCGGAGACAGCGGCGGGGGTCAGGCAGGCAGCCGGGGGTTGCTTCGAGAGGGGGAATTCAGCCCCACAGAGTACTTGGATCACCTCAGCAGCGTCTAGGCCAATATTAATATCATTCCTACTAGGGCCTTTTCAGCTTGCAAAAAATACTTTTTTCCTCTCTTACAGACCAAAGTTTGCACGTACTGTTTTTTTCTGTAATGAACTCCTGATGCTTTCATCACAATATAAAGCTTTAAAAGGTTGGTTGCAATAACCAGACACTGGTGATGGCATCAGATCAAAGTGCCTGCAAGGAGCCGCACTCATTTCTCCAGAAACATTACTAAGATACCAAGCTCCCATATTAAGAAAGCATTATTGTTGCTGCACAACAGAGTTGGGAACCTAACTGTGAGTGTCTTTCATATCCCTCAGTGTTTTGCTGTTTGCTGTCTCCAGGTTCAGCAGTTTGAATCCCTGGGCACAAGCCCAGTTTGTGGCAGCCCTTGTTACTGATTTGGGCTGGATGTGGTTTGCTCAAGTTCAGTAAATAATAGTACATACATTAGGAAGGAAAAACAAACCCTCAAGCAGTATTTGCTGCCTGCTGCTATGCCTCCTCTGCATTCAAGCTCTGTCCCAGTCAAACCTGACCATATCCAAACCACTGCCCCAGCAGGTAGCGAGCACAGCCTCTGCTGGCTTCTTATCCATGGTTTTCTCTTCTGAAGCTCGGCAAAAGCTATGTGCTCTGCAGCATTTCTATACAGTACACAGGATGTGACTGTACAGTACTGAAAAATCAATACTATAGCCTTGACCATGACTTACTGATGTAAGTACCTCTGCTTACCTACTCATCATCCCACCTGTTTGTAGGACATCATCTGTCTTCAGTGTGACATACTTAGTAAAATAGAAAGTCATCCTCATTCCCAGGCAAATAAGGTGGTGTTCAGGCACAGTCTGAAAATCATTTGGAGTCTTCTGTGGCCCCTGGTGCGATAACTGTGCCCACAGCAGAGGGAGCATTAAATTCATTGCCCATGGAAAAGTGTGGGGAGTGAAACCCATGTTCCTATAATCCTTGTATGGGTAGGATGNCTTCGTTTGCAAAGCCTAGTTATACACGAGGTGGTGACCTCTAAAATACTTTTGCACCAGCCTCCAAGTCTCCTGTTTCTTTTGCGTAGTGGCATCTTTACCAACTCCAAGTCTTTGCCAGGTAAAACCCCTCAGGCTCTCAAACATCCTTCCAAACTCACAACTAGAGCAGCTATCTTTGTCACCTCCACACTGGGTTTCCCCTAGCCCAGACTCCTGCCTGAATACATTTGCAGTCCCAGCCAGATACCACTGCCAGCTCCACTGCTTTCCAGCCAAGTAGTTTCCTTTTCTTTGCTCTTTGGCTCAGAAAAGAGGGATGAGCTGAAAGAAATAAAGAAAATCATCACTAAGGGCACAACAGAGAGTGGCTGGGGGCTCTGCCCAAGGACACAGATTTAGCACAGACTCCAGCAGCTGGAAGTTTGAGCAAGGCTTGGTTAGGTCCCTGGTTAATCCAGAGCAGGGCCTGGCTTGTAACAGCACAATAAAGATAGGGTCCTCCGGAACACCTCTGCAGATAGGCTGAGAGAGTTGGAGCTGTTCAGCCTGCATAAGGCTCCAGGGAAACCATATAGCAGCCTTGGAGCACTTAAAGGGGGCTGTAAGAAAGAAGGAGACAGTCTTTTTAGCAAGGCTTGTTGCAAGAAGACAAGCGGCAATGGTTTTGAACTAAAAGGGAAGATTTAGACTAGATGTGAGGAATAAGTTCTTTACTGTGAGGGTGGTGAGATACTGGAACAGTTAGAGAAGCTGAGGATGGCCCCTCCCTGGAAGTGTTCTAGGCCAGGTTAGATGGGGCTTTAAGCAACCTGATCTAGATGAGGATGTCCCTGTTCACTGCAGGGAGGTTGGACTAGATAACCTTTCAAGGTCACTTCCAACCAAAACTATTCTATGAGTCTATGCCTTGAACTAGCATAGTAGCTCATGGGGGAAGTTAATGGATATTTGGAAAGTAACAGTCATCTAAATTGCATTATTTAAATTGCATTATTTAAAATATAAAATATTTAAAATATAAAATATAAAGATAGTCATCTAAATTGCATTATTTAAAAAAAAAAGCAAACACACACACACAAAAACAAACCATCGAAAAACCCCAACCACAAAAGTAGCATTTGACCTCTTCCCAAGAGAATTAACTCAGAACCTGTCATTCCTACTGAGTGTCTGAATATTCTTATTTAAGCTAGATTAACACAATAGGAATTAAGTTCAGTATAGTTAGGAAATACTTGTGCTTCAACTGTTTGGCTTAACTCAGTTTAATTTTAAAAGAGACAGGGCTCTTTAGGATTTCCTATAGCACTGCCAGCAAATCCATATAAAACATGATATACATCTCCACACCACATGACAAAAATCTATACAGTTTTGTTTCCAGACGAGGTGATGATGCTGGTAAGGAACTCCAATCTGACATTGATTCTTCTTGGCTCACTTGACTGCAATCACACTATAGCTGACAGCATGGCATTTATAACTTGGCTAATCCAGTCCTTTGCAAACACAAGTCTGAATATATACTAGTTCATCAACCACTGCATCTATAGAGCTTGAGTTAAGCAACAAGCCGGATAGTTTTGTTTACTGTCCTCTACACCTCAGTCAGTATAACAAGTTTTCTGAACAATTTGTGTTTTCTTTATTGCCCTAGCGACTGGTTCAGGCTATCACCTGAGAATCTCAGCATTCCTTGTAAAAAAAGTAATATAAAGACAAACAAACAACCAACAAAAAAAAACCCAGAGAAAATGTGAATTAAAAATGCCCACAAACCATCAGGAAAATAAAAAGTACTAACTTCTCACCTAAACCTACATGGCCTTAAAGGTTTGTTTTCATGATTTTTATATGATTGGGGCTAATAGTTATGGCAAATGCATCAAGATTTTCTCTTAATGTTTACTGTTTGCAGCCTTGTGCATTCCTCCCCAGCTGAGGTGCAATCAATGCCAGTAGTTATAAAATCAAAGTGGGCTTTCCTTTTGTCCTAGGCTATCATGTTTGCAGGCTTCAGTTGAGTTGGTTCTCAAGGAAGTTACTGAGGCTGCTGTTACATGGTTGTATGTAGTGAGGTTATCCTGGCTGCGTAAAACTGCCTTACTTGAAGGCAGTGAAGCAAAGAGCTACATGGAGTTTACAAGGAAGAACTTTTGTACTTCAGGCAAAAGTATTTTAGAGGACCTGGGAATGAGGATGACTTTATCTTACTAAATATGTCACACTGAAGACAGACTGTCCTACAAAGAGGTGGGATGATGAGTAGGTAAGCAGAGGTACTTACATCAGTAAGTCATGGTCAAGGCTATAGTATTGATTTTTCAGTACTGTACAGTCACATCCTGTGTACTGTATAGAAATGCTGCAGAGCACATAGCTTTTGCTGAGCTTCAGGTAAACAGTTGCTTTTTAGACATCTGGAAGAGCAGCTGCTGCACACAGAGGAATCTCACATGCCTCGTGCAGCCAGCTGGCTGTGCTGTACATACTAAGTGTGCGCTCAGGGCAGTTGTCGCACATGCACTATGAATCAGTGGTTAGACTGGCAGCTTCTGCAGCACCGAGTCACACTGCACACTATTTATGTGACTAGATCTCAGCATTTCCAGTCAGTTTATGGGGTGTGTTCACCACCCTCAAGGGCTCTGTGATTTTAACAGAGGTGTGGTATAAAGCTCATGGAAGTGTGTTATTCCACTGCTTTAGTAAGCTTTGTATCAGCATAGAGGGAGGACATTTGGATTGCAATCAGCTATATTCTCTTAGGGTCACTAAGCTCCAGCAGCCAGCCAAAAGAAAAGTCAGCATGCCCAGACATGCTTAACATTTGCTAAGGACAGTTGTAGTGCTCACAACAAAGCATACCCATTACATTTGCTGTAGCATTGATTAAGATGTGCTGGACATATTGCAGTTCCTAAAGTGCTCAAACCCCAGTGTTTGCATACAGATGTATATTCTGTTCCAGACATTGAACAGGATATTTACATAGATGTTTTGCATTTATGTTTTCCTGCTGTGTTTCTTCCTCTTTTATGAATTTGTTTACCATTTACTTGACCTGTAGGATCTTGTCCAGTAATTTTATAACTTGCCCTAACAGTCCTAGTGCAGACATGTTCAAAAGGTGAGTCTTGGCACTGCTACCATTCGTACCAGGTTGTAATCAACTACAAGACATTTGCCACTGCCACCAAGGAGCTTTAAACAATCAGAAAGCTTCAACATTTAACCTCATGTCACAAAAAGAACTTACATTAATTTAGTAGTAAATTATTGATCCAAGATAAGATCATTAGCATCTCCCCTTCTGCCTCTGACAGAGGCAACCAAAAGAAATCTCTGTATTATATATTACATCCCCAAAGCTCAGTCAAAGAAGATTAAGGTTGCAAAAGCAAAAGGTAAGAAAATGTAAGTGCAAGTTTTTAGCCTCACTTCTCCCCCTCACCTCATATGGCTGCATTATGATGCAGTTTCTTATGTTGTGATCACATCCTGTTTTTTCCCACGGGGCCCCAAGCTCATTCAACTTTGGGCTGTTGCTGAATATTTCATTTTATCCCCTGATTCAGCATGTGGCCCCAGGCCGTATTCTTCAAATTCCATCCAAACACCACAATTATTAGCTTCCTCCTGGGCATTCTTAGCATGTTCTCTCTCATATATCTCCCAAGCATTCACAGATTCATCTTTGTCCCCTTTTCCACCCCTATTGAGTATTAGCGTATCATTCTGCTTATGTTAAAAAGCAGGAAAGAAGAGACAGATTCAAAATGATCACAACTGAGATACAAAACTACAACTCCCTCCCATGTCTCCCTTTGTCCTTAATGAGCAGGTAGGGAAGGAAAGATCTTGTGCGTTACTCGTATGCTGTCTCCTTTGGGAAAAAGCATTGTCAATGGAAATATCCCAGCAGCACTTGTACTAAAAACAGTGAAAGAAGAGGCTACAGTTTAAGAAACCAAGTGTGAACTTCGAGCTTAAACCTCCTGATCCTAGCAGAGGCAGAGCAGCACCTAGATACAGCATTTGCTCTTTATGTAAGCAACTGTAGGCAGCTGGATTGGGGATTGCTCTTTCCTTTTCTAAGGGAAAGGAGAAAAAAGCAAGAAAAATATGCACGTAAGTGGTTAGTGCTGAAATAAACTTCATTACCACACCCAGCAATGTGGTATAGGCAAATGCTGCTTGGAGCTTGAGAAGGGTAGGATCTTTTCAGCTCCAGTCCATTTCTGGCTATGCGTCTCTCAACAGCAAGCTCATTATTATCTGCTGCAGCAATGCTACACAGTAATTGGATATAAGTTATCAAAGTAATGGGATATAAATTATCAAAGCTGACTCCTTCCCCATCCTTTCATGTTTCCCTGGCCAGGAGGTACACTGCTTGCAAAGGAAGAGGAGGCTGTTGTTCTCCTCCTCACCTCAGAGGGAAGGGAAAACTCCAGCTTACACAGGAGCTGCAGCCTGACAAACAGAAGGAGCATTCTACAGGAAAGTGCAGCCTGGATTGACATCATCTCCACCTTAATCACTTAGCAATGTCCCTGTATAAGAAAACAGCCATTTTTCCAGTCAGCCTTGTGAGTGTGGCTAGAGCAGGTGCCTGAGACCTGCTGAGGTGCAGTGTTGCCACTACTGCTTAGTGAAACCTTCCCTGCAGTTTCCCATTACATTTATGCCACAAAAATCTTTTATCTCCTCTTCACTTTCCATCGTAGTACCAAAGACTGAAATTGGAGATGACAGCAGCACAAAGCAGCTTGTGTTAACAATGCCAGCAGGCTGTGTGTATTCTTCCCCTGTCACAACCAAAGACTATTGAGGTTTACCCTTTATTTTCCCCAAATGCTTCAAAATTCTGTAAAACATCATAGCTATAGCAAGCATGCCTGAAAGAAGTAATCTGGCAGCATTACATTCGCCACCAGCTAAGAGGTTTGATATGATTGTAAGTCTAGTCTTATTTTAGGAGCAAGGTGGGCCTGACTGAGCCCAGAACCATGAGTTTGCACTGCTCCAGACTACAGACTAAAGGCTTTTAAAATAGGACTATTTTCAGACATACTTTCAGTCAATTTGGTTGTGTCATAAGGCTACACAGATCTCTGCTTCTGTCTGCACCTCTCCACCCTCAAAAAGGTTTTGTCTGTAATAAGACGAAAGAAAAGTAGAAAAGAGAAAATGAGAGGGCTACTCCTATAATATATTTAGCCCAGCAATCACCATGCAATACCTGAGCAGGATGTAGTCAGAGAGCAGGTGACTCTGCTGACCTGAATAAGGCAGTAGTCATTTTAAGCGTGGTGATTTTTAGAAAGAAGAGAAGAAAAAAGAAAAACAGCAGCATTTGTGCAAGCCCTTCTTCCTCTCAGGGCCTCACTTTCCCCTCCCAACCTTTGTCTCTTGTTTCTTTATTTTACAGAGGCTGCAGGGCAGGGTTTCCCTCCCCCGTGTTTGCCCAGGGCTCAGCACAATGGCTGACCTGTCAAGCTGCAAGTATCTAGAGGAGACCCTGAGGACTGGCCTCTGCATGCACTTCCTTGTTGCTAGACCCATGTCTCAGCCTCCTCTCATCTGCTCCATGACTATTACCTCGATCTGTATGCTGGGGAATACGTGCTGGGCTCGTTGGGCCCACAGGAGCCATGCTCCAGCACACAGATCCCTGCTACAGCCCAGCCCCACATCCCCTTGCCCTCACAAGCCCTGTTAGGTGGTCTAACACAACCCAATCTGATCTTCTGAAAAAGAAGAAAGTGCAGGTAGTATGCAGTGCGTAGATGCTTCAGAAATGTTTTTAAACATGTATAATTCACCTTTTATTTAATCTATATTAGGTGAAGAGAGCTGGGCCAAGTCTGAGTTAAATGTTTTCCCTTCCACCTCTTTGCATGCGCCCATCCATCAGTAAAAACAGTAGGTTCCATACAGTGTTACACTCTGCATTTACATAGTTGACATGTGGAAGTGTGAGATATTTTTGTCCTCAGAGGACAGCCCAAAAAAACCAGGCATCTAAGAAGCCTGGGCTCAGCCCATATACAAATCCAGAGACAGACACAGCTTTGAGTGTGAACTGTGCCATGTCCTGGAATAACAAAAATAGCGTTCCCTTTGGCAGCTAAGTAAAAACACCAGCACACTTCAGGGGAAAAAAACAAAAACTACACACACAAAGGTAACCCCACTGGTGCCAGATTCCACTCCTGGCTCAAGAATGGTCTGAGGGACAGTTTGCATGCTCAGCACAAATCCTTCCAAGAAGGGCATGATGAAGTCTCAAATGCAGTACAACACAAGTAAGCAGGCTAACCTCAGCTGTACTCAAAACCAACACATTTTTCAAAGTGTAAGATGAGGCAGATCAAGCAAACATACAGGCCCTGGAATATTAAAATGAGGCAATGTATAATTTGGCAGGATCTTAAACCTCTGTAACTTGAACAGAAAAACATATTTGTAAGCTTCACTCTAAATAAGCAGATCAGGTTTTAACTGGAGCAATAAAAGCGAGATATTCAAACTAGAAGCCATGCTGTGGCAAAAGATCTTCTTAAGCCCTTGTTTTAGACTCCATTTCTACTTTGTGGAGGTGTAAAGAGAAAGGGACATCAGTTAGGAGTTAAAGCCTGGACCTTCCCTCCAAGCTGTGTGCTGCCAGAAAGCACTCCAGGGGCTCTGAAGTTAAGTCACTTTATGTGTTTTTCCCTCATCCCATTACAGTGTTGCTTATTTTCCCCATAACACTCCTATTTTGTAGTTGCTATGACAATTTGTAGCATTACTTATACTGCTATATACATGCAGCAATTCAGAGACAGACTACTTTCTTTCAGGATTTAACAATCTTAATCCTTGAGTAGGAAAAACTATGCTCAGGTCTTCTGATTACCTGCACTAGTAGGCTAGTTAGATGCTCTAATCCAATCTAATTCTGATGCAATATCATCATTATCATAGATATCTCAACTTATCCATTACAGACCAGAGGTGAGCTGGTAAAAGTAAATAAAAAGCCCATGCACTCAAGGCTGCATTGTGCTCACTCTTCAGCAAGCACATGGAAGCAATTTTGAGGGAGTCTACAACTTAATGCAGAGGGAGCCTGAGCAAACAGGCAAAAATTCAAATAGGGACTTAGGGGTCATATGATTAACAGGCAAGGACAGTCAGTCCTGTCCTTTGCTTTTAACATGCAATCCTCAATACATGTGTTACTCCTTCTGACTACCCTTGAACATGTTTGTCTTCAAAACTCCTCAGGAATACAGCAGCTCTGCCAAGTCCTCCAGAAAGGCCTATAAACACCAAGCACATCTGATCCTTCAAAGTAGTCCAGAAGGGCTTCCATTTGGACATGAGTAAAACCTGAAATAACTATTTTAACCTTGGTTGGGGGAGGGAACAAATAGCTGTGCCTGTGTCCTTTACTTTTTAATCAGGGTGAACCAAAGAAATACTCAAAATGACATTTCTGCTTACATTGTGCAGTTATCAAGTATCTGCTGTTCCCCATCAGGTGCCTAATGAGCTTCAGTGATAGGGTCAGGTCCCCCCAAGGTATCAGTTACCCTGACTGCAACAGGTACACAGGAGCCATTAGCTTTTCACAGCTGAAAAAGCAGCAGTTCCACATTAATCTTTTCATTCAAAACTTCATTTTCCAGTGTGCCTGTTGCTTCCCCCCCCCCATTTACACAGAACAGCACTGCTGCAAAACCTACAAACATACCATAATATGCATAGTCTTAACATCTGACCCACAGCAACGTGCCTGCAATCATCTTAATGCTTATCTGATAAACTAATGCTTTATGGAAGCAATTATAATCCATCTATATTGCCTTGTGCTAACTGTATTCCAAAGGGCTAGAGCACTCCGTCCCCCTCCTCCCTCAAAAAGTCATCCAAAATATAAAAAGACAGTGGATATTAGCTGGCTCAGCAGGAGGAACCACTTGACATTCCTCAGTCAGAGGAGGCAGAAAGAGAGATTATTGCAAATTGGAGTGGGCAATCATGGAGTTGGTTCTCATAGCCACACAATCTGTTACCTCTATGCAATAACCTGCATTTGAAACGCACTAGCCCGAGGATACCTACTGCTCATAAATCAGCAGTATGGTTGTGGGGAAAACTTACAGGGCTTCCTCAAAGATTTATAACTGCCCCACTATCAAATGTGCTGTGAGTAGGCACAGCTAAGCAAGTACAATTACCACGTTGTTTCCCTCTGTGCTGGAAAACCTCATGAACCTCACACCAGCACATGTTTTTCTGCATCCTGACTTCAGAGGAAGCATACAGGACTCCCACTGAAGGCCTGTTAGGTCAAAACCAATGCTGGCCTTATTTGTGCCAGTCTTCTTGGCTCTGCTGGTTTTATTTTGTTTATCTCCTGCACCTGGGTTAATTGCTGCAATTGAGTGATTGGAGTGGGGCAATGGGATGTAAATGAGGTAGAAAAAAGGAAAATCCTGGGTGGGCTGCAGAGGCATTAGAAAAAGCAAGACCAGCTGCATCCTGAAGAAACCCAGGTCAGCTGGAAAGTATAATATGCATTTTAAAAAGGTAGCAGTGCAAATTCAATAGCAGGGTTCAGATTGTTGGTATTTTTGCTGACTGCTACAGGGAGTCCTAGCAGCCTCATCAGCATCCTGGACATGTAGCACACACACACACACCACGCTTAGGGCACTTGTGGGCTGCAGTTTGTCCTGTCCACCCCACTGGTCCCTCTTGCAACACAAGCCTCAGGTTATTCTGTACTCTGAGATTGGGAGTGATAAAAATCAGCTGACAGAGCAGGCATTTATTAGCAAACACAAGCAATGTTAACAGCTGCCCAGCTTCCTTGTCAGAATTAATATACAAACAGTCCCTCAATACTGCTCAGAACAGCAAGAGATCTGCTCTGAAAGCTCATCTGATGGAGTCAGGGCCTTTTATTGTCTTCATCCTTCTTCCAGAGGCTCTAGGAACAGCAAGCAATAGCTTGGGTAAGCACATGGATAGGTCTATATTGCACCATCGAGGTCAATGGCCTTTATTTCTAGATCTAATAAACAGAAGTCAGCTTTCCCTGTTACCTTAGCCTAGTTTTCTCCTCTTCCTGCAAACGTGACAACATGAATCAACTGATTTACTCCCAGCATAAGTGAGTCTGAGTGCAGAAGAAATTGCTTCTCTACTAACAAAGCTAAGAAATTTCAAAGACTTAGATGTCTTGACACCTGTCACTCCCAAGAAGACAGTCTCCACCTGGCAAAGAGAGGTACAAAGTAGAACAGGACCCGAAAAGGTCTTTCACTACCACAAATGTTACCACCTTTCAGTGACAAACTTTCCATTGGAGATCTCTGAATAAAACCCTCATTGCCCAGAGCCCATTTCTTGCTCCTTTAGGATGACTTCCCATGATACTTTGCACTGATCTGCTTTTACCATGAAAAGCCACCGACAGCCACTCTGTGCTCACATCAAAGATTAACTTATTCGTACCAAAACTACCAAGTAAGCAGCATTATGGTTGGACTTGATCTTAGAGGTCTCTTCCCACCTTAATGATTGTTATTATCAGTTCTAGAAATGAAGCTGGCCTTAGGTGACATCTTCCATGTCACATCATCCTCTAGCCACTAAACTACACGTTTAGCCATTCTGTGGAGTGCAATAGTTGCTACTATAGAGATAAATTGTTTTCCTCACTTCACATTTAAAATAGCACCCACAGCTATGCTCTAGCATTGGCACCAATACAGCCCTTACCCTATAATTAGCTCTGAACAACCAGAAAGGCAGAAAACTAACACATGCTTTAGAAACATTAATCAGTCCTCATCCCAAACATGCAGGCACCTAAAATAGACTTTCCCCCATAAAAAGGAGTTTGGGGGCAGGAGACACTTTCCTGTTAAATCATCTCATCTAGCATAAAAGTGAATGAAACTCATGACCCTGCAGCTTCAAGCTCCCTTCAAGTTGAGGATGCAGTTGAAAAGTAAACTTTCATTAACAGCTTTTTAAGATTCCTATTTTTAAAACACTCAAAAAAAGAACATTTTGCAAATTGTTTTAAAAAAAAACCTTTGTAGTTAAAATCTTTTTATAAATATAATGGCTCACATTTCCAGGCTTGCTTTTTTGTTTTGTTTTGTTTTTGAGAAACCCACACACAGAGCTCTGGCATCATTGTGTGCTAACTCTTGCTTTCATGTCGGGTTGACATAGTCTTCTCTTCTCATTTAGCACTTACAATAAGATGTGGGCAGATGCCCAGAAAGACCTCAACATCCTGCTCCAGAGAGAAAGAGAAGAGTTCCTCCAGCCAGAGAAGGACCACAAGAAAGTATTCCAGATATTAACCACTTCCTACATCAAATACATACAAATCTTCCGTAACTTGGAAACAGTCTACGACCAACTTGTTCACCAGCAGAAACGGGCAGTGATTCGGCAAGTGTTAGATGGTGTGATGGGCCGGATCCTGGAGATCAAAAAAGAGATGGTGGAACTGGAGAAGTCAGAGTTTCATTACATCGATGATATCCTGGTAGAGCTAGCACTTCTCCCGGTAGGTCTACCTCTATTATGAGCAAATTCATGAGAACTTTGCCTATCCTCTATTCTAAGAGCAGTCACATTTACTTGCAGTTTGTGAAGTTCCATCAACTGATTTAGCTTCCTACATGTTAAATAGTGTATTGGGTGATCAGTAATTATGGCATTTTTATTAAAGATCAGAGTATATTTGATGCATGATGACCATTAGATATTGGAGCAGGATTTTAAAAGCTGATCTGCTTCATCAGTATGTTGCATTTCTTCTTCTCCACAACAGCAAATGCTCTGTGGATCCTTCACTTGCACATGTCCTAGCATAGAGTTATGTTAGATAGCTTCACTGTTCAAGTCAGCAGCTTGATTCTGTCTGATTTTAATGTGGTGGTAGATGGAAGATGGGCACCTGATGTCTAAGGTACAGCCCACTTCAGTCTGCCCTTTAGAATCATAGAACTGTTTTGGTCGGAAGAGACCTTTAAGATTATCAGGTACAGCCATTAACCTGCTTCTTCTATCCATTGCATGCCTCCCTGTATGTTGACAAGCTACCTGTTGTGAAGGTGAATGCCAGGTCACCACTAAACCATGTCCCTCAGCACCACATCTACACATCTTTTAAATACCTCTAGGGTTAGCCACCACTTCCCTGGGCAGCCTGTTCCAGTGTTTGACAAACTCTTTGGGGAAGAAATTTTTCCTAATATCCAACCTAAACCCTCCCCTGGTGCAACTTGAGGCTGTTGCCTTTTGTGCTATTGCTTGTTACTTGGGAGACTGACCCCCACGTCGCTACAACCTCCTATCAGGTAGTTGTAGCTTGAGAAGTTCTGAGCCTCCTCTTCTCCAGACTAAACAACCCCAATTCCATAAACCAGTCCTTATAGGACTTGAGCTCTATATCCCTCACCAGCTTTGTTACTCTTCTTTAGACATGCTCCAGCACCTCAATGTCCTTCATCTAGTGAGATGCCCAAAACTGAACCTAAGATTTGAGGTGTAGCCTGACCAGTTCCAAGTACAAGGGGAAGCATGGCCACTTCCACAGTCCTGCTGGCCACACACTGTTTCTGATAGAAGCCAGGATGCAGTTGGCCTTTATGTCACTGTGAATCAGCCTGGCCTCAGGCCTCTTCCACAGGTTACAGCTAATGCTAAAACTTGCATACTCTGATCAACTAGTCCACAGTACAATGAACTACTGAGAAATTTAAGGAGGCAAGAGCTGGGAGCATGTTCAGCGTCCAGGGTTCAGGATTGCCTGATGTAAAAGCAGCCCCCTGACAAACAGCACCCTAAACCAGGTGAACATGACAATTGGGCAAAGCCTTGAAGCTCTGCTTTAAAAGCAGCATGAAAAATCAGCTGCCAAAAGGTGGTTCCTTTTCTCGCAGACAGCTCCACCTATTGTCAAATTCAAGTACCGCTAGTTTTCTAACGGAAAAAAAGGAGTTGAAGCTTAAATTACTCCTTTTTTTTTTCCCCCCCCCAGGATCCCAGTTATAACACTAGATAACTTGCCTAATGTCATTATATTGAGATTTGCAAACGTGTTTCTGTGTGTGACTGTATGTGTATTTCACAAATTTAGGACAGTAATTGCCATGAATTTCCATCAGCTCTTTACCTTCTATGTTAATTGCAGCAGAGAACCATTTTAAACTAAAAGAAGGCATTCTAGAGAGTATGAACAGATATCAGGGGAAACTGAGCTCTCAAATCAGATTTTAAAATCACTAAACACTGCAGTTTTCATGACTTATAAGTAAATCCACCTGCAGCAATAAAAGTTGGCAAGTCTGAAAAGTCGTGCTTAACGTCTGTTAAAAAACACACCATAAATTCAAATTCCTGCACCACACCTTAATTCTGAGAAGGCATGACATACCTACCTACTAAAAAAAAGTCACTGAAGTGATTTCATATTTTTTCAAAGATAAAAAATTGTTTTCTCTAGTAAGCAGGAATACAGATTTATGGGGATTTTATAAAATAATTACATATTCTTGGTTGTAAAACAAAATTACTGGCCAAATAGACAAATAATTTCTGTTTTTTAAAGAATCTTCCCAGAAAGTATCTCTCTAGTCCTTCCTTTCACTGTATTATCATGGGCTAAAATCCAGCATGATTATAGGCAGAGAACACAAGAGACTAGTCTCCTTTTGTATCTTATGCAATGATATTGTGTACTTTTTTACTATGTCACTGTAACACCAAGCTTCATCTTTCTTTAGTTTTATGCCTCATGTTTTTGTATGGTTGTGTTCCAACATTTAGTCGACTCCATTTCCTGGGGTAATTGTAAAGGTTTTTGGATACACAAATGTCATGTGGAGTTGGGAGTGGCTAAACTGCAAAGTTAACCTGAGAATGAGCATTGCAAGTCTAACTTTACAATGCTGGGCCCCAAAAAGAGATTATCAAGAAAAGCAGGCTCCCTATTCTTCACTCCTTCCAACCTCAGTATTACAGCTTTGATCTCATCTTTACAGTCAGTAAAACTAACAGTCCAGAATCACTTTTAGTTAAAGCCCAGGTTAGACATCAGAAATGCTCATCACCTCTACACTGACTAACTCACACTGCTACCTGATGGCATAAGAGCCCTCTTATCCTACATAAGGGTGTCCAGACAAACTGCTGGATTTTCTATACCTAAAAGACAGCCAGATCTGTAATCCAAGCTAAAACAGTTAGCACTCTTAACCTAATCATTTCCATCACCAACCAAGCATGCTGGAAAGTAAAAACACGAGAGATACATAGAAACTGTAGCAGACCAGACCTCTGCATTGATAAATCAACAGGGATAAACAAAGTCCTGCTTGGAAGCTTTCTTACACTGCCATAATAGGGATGTCCTGGTCTGCACAGTATGCAGCTGAGAGAATTAGTAATGAAATCTTTAGAGTTGCCAGGTCACAGGGCTTGTTTTCATTGGCCACAACCTTCCCTGCAAATTCATGCTCTAGAAATTGGAAAGTCTTACCATTCACAAGCAGCACATTTATCATGTGCCTGTATCAAGCCAGGAGTGGTGCTTGTTCTTTGCAATCAGCACTTTTCTCCTCCGTATCTGTCCATACCAGAGGTAGCACTGAGGCTGCAAAAGATCAAGACAAAAGCCTTCCTGAACAGGCCAAAGGCCACTAGTTTCCACAGCAGACAGAACAGAGAGCACTCATAGCACAGCATCAAGTCTTGTGCCTGTCTTAGGCTCCTTGGGCAAAAGAACCAAGTGCCCACATATACCTGCAGACAGATTGTATAACTTGATTGTGCAACTCCTCATGAGTAGCATGACAGGATAGCAATTGCCTGTTTCCCCCATCCCTCCTTCTGTCCTCCTGGATAAATTGTTTGCTTGAGGAGGTACTGCTCCTGAAACAGTATATAGGGAACACGGCACCAGCATAAACCAGATCTATGAAGACACATTCTATGCAACCCCACACACCTGCCCAAAGAAATATACTTGCCAGTGATTATTCCTGAAGAATTGTCTCCAGTGTTCAACACAAATAACAGGTTATGTCACTCCACAGCATCTTAACTTTTGGGGAGGGGTTGTTGTTTTTTTTGTCTGCTTGTTTATTTCTTTTTAAATTTCTCAACAAGAATGAAATTCTGCAGGAGAAGAATTGGTAGAAATATGAATGAGTTACATCTTTTTAGTGATGGAAATGAGTAAAGACAGCCACTTCTAATCACAGCTGATTGAGAAGTGGCAAATATCAGTCACAGACAGTAACAGTTTGTCTACAAGTAGAAGGATCTGTAGATGAAAAAAAAAGTGCTTTAGTTCCTTACATAGTTAAAAAAACGCAGAACAGGTCTATTTTTCCATTAATTAAAAAAAAAGAGAGAAGTGGGATGATCATACAACCAGAGGTATTCAGTTTGGTGGAAATCATGTTTAAATTTCTGGCAGCCTTGCCAAATATTTTAACAGTTTGGTAATATAATTGAGCCATTATAAAAAGAAAGATTTCTGTGCTGCCATGGTTCAGAAACTGGGTTGGTTGATTTGTTTTTGTTGAATTAGGCCTTAAGTAATTGCAAAGTAACAGCTCAGCAGCTGTTAGAGAGGTCAGATTCTCCAACACTCCAAAATATTAAATAATCTCAGTCCAATTTAATTGCTTTATAAAGGTGTTCAATACATAATGTGATTTTAATGCAGCTCTGAAAAGCATCTCATGACTATTTCTTCCTTTAGGAAACTTTAGAAGTACCTATCCCAAGGTATTTCATTAAAGAAAGGCTGCAAGTCCTGCAGCAGAGGGAGAAAATGCTTGATCAGATTTTGCTTGATGCTGGATTGCTAATACAGGTAAACATACCACATACATATGGAACAACATGTTTAACTCTGTTTATAGCCACACGTCTGAACACATGAGCCATTGAAGTAAAATGTACTTTTATAGCAGTTAGGAATTAAAAGTCTGTTGACAGAAAAGGCACAAAGAGAAAGTAACATTAAGTTTTCCTGTCTAACAATATCCAGTCACATCTTGAGTCTGGTTAAGACTGAAATGAATCAACTGTTCTGTGTATTTTAGTGCCAGAGAAAGGGCAGCATTTTGGCCAAGTTTAGTAGGTGCTTTATTTGTCTAGCTAACTCCTACCACATAATTAGTCCTACTGAAATCAAGTTGGGCTTAAATTCTACTGAGCCAGGATTTCTAACAGGAATAGGCAAAACTGAGAGTTCAGGTCAGCACAACTGTTAGCATTCAGTGGTTTATAACCTCTGAACAATGACTACAGTCTCTTTTCTACAGCTATAGAGCTGCAGCTGCTAGGAGGAGTAGAAAATTGAGTTCTGGCAGAGGAAAAGTCATTACAGAGAAGTCCATGAGTGCTCCAGCAAAGATTGTTCTGGATTTGATAATACTTTTGACCTTTTGGAAATGGCGCATTGCCTACAAGCACTCGTTGCTAACTCCTTGACATAAACAACTGTGCCTACATGTCTGGATGAGTTAAATTCATAGATGTTATAGCTATAAGAGACAGACCTGATCAGACCAATGAGGCAAACTGCAGCACTGCCCCAGTGGTTGAATTCCTTACCAGTAATTGCACTGGTGGGGAAGTCTGCATATTGATCCCACAAAGCAACGGGGGGAAGGTTCCCCAGGAAAAAACAGCACCAGTCAGACAGAGGCAGTCTGCAGAGTCAGAGTGTGGGCTCTCTGCTAGATTAATGGGCAGCTACAGTCCTCTTGGCCTCCATGGTAAATCTCTGGGTAAATCCTCTGCTCTGCTAGCAGTCTGATGTTGGTCTGTAGAGATCTCTGTTTTGGCACATTACAGCCTGAAGCCTTTGTGTTTCCTACAGCTCTGCTCTCGCTCCTTCTCAGGATGGCATCTATACAGAGGAGACTATCCAGTGTGCAGCCAGCTCACCTCGGGGCACAAGGCTCTGGCAAGTCTCCCTTGCCAAGATGCTGCAAGAGAGGCACAGGATTCAATAAACATGAATAAAATCATCTCACACAGTATCAGTTCAGTGCCCTGTGCTGCACTTCCAGTTCAGTCACCACTGGGATTGCTAGAGGGTTATTAGCACTTCTGCATGCATTGTAGCAAGCTGTGTACACTCAGGAAATCCTATCTGCTGCGTAACAGATGACTGTGTTTTTCAGTGTCCATGGCAATGCTGTTACAAGCAGTTTAACATAAATCAAAAACAATGGAGTTCATCAGAGGTGTCTGCTCTGCAGATAATTTGTCTATGTAATTCTGTTTTAGAGAACCCTGCTGCAAATACAGCATAGTGAGCTCCAGAAAATAGAGAAGCATTAAAATGAACTGTCTCCAATTGGGGGACTAATGTCAAAAAAGGACAATAATTTGGCTTTTCCATAGGGAGCATGAGGGGTTAACAAGAGTTCTCAGGAGTGAGAATGAGGAGTCCCTCTCTCCAGCTGCACTGCTGTGATATATTTTCCCCCCAAAGCCTCTGTGCTATGTGCACTGAGCTGGCTCAGAACAGCCTGTCCTTCCACTTGGCAAGAGAGCTGGGGTCCTAGCAGCACATCCTGAACACCATCCCATCAGAAAAGTAAAAGAAAGATATTCCATAGTCTAGGAAATTCTCCTTTTTATAGGGCAAATCCCTATGGTTCTTTTATGCCTTTTTTATCAAATGGATTAAGTTCAGCAGGATGCATAAGCAAAATAGAGCCATTTTTTTTATTCCCACTATAATATGAATCTTTCCTTGGCACACATCAACACATCAGATCTGCTGTCTCCTAAAGGTTTTCAGGAAAAAAAACCACATCTTTCAAAAAATATCAAACTTCCAAGATACTACAAGACAGCACTGAGACAGGAGTCTTCTGTTTATAATGGGGATTTTTTTTTTGTCTTAGAAAATGAAACAGTGAATGAACTTCTTGTAGAAACTTTTTAACTGAGGTAGGCATTTAACCAAACAAATAACTCTAATACTTTGCTTTTACCATTCCTTTTTGGCTGTGCTCTTTAAGGAACCTGTCAAGGCCATGACAATTGAAGAAGCCATTAAATTGATCCAGGTTGCAGAACGGGCTCGCCAAGGACGTCGTCGAGCATTATTCATGAAACAGCTTTATCTTCAAGACAAGAAACAAAGACAAACTAAACATCAGGTTGAGACAGGTCCACATCCAGATGATGCTGCCACTTGCATTCAAAAGGTGAAATCTCTGATTTAAAAATAGCTCTGGTGAACCAAGTGACAAATGTTTTCTTCGGAACAGCAGGAGACAGAAACACATCTCATAGGATGGGAAGCATTCTGAAATGATAGCTTTCAGGGTGTCTAGCAAGGTGAAATACATCATTTAAATTACTTAATAAAATGAGACAAGACCCTAGATCTGAGATCAATGGAACAGTCCTACACTGACAATACAGGATGACTTCATAACCTATATGTTGTTTTTTCATTCTGATTTTTATTACCTCAGTTGCTCTTTCTGACATCCCCTTAGGAATCCAGTGCATCTCAGAGAATTCATGCCTTTTCCTGTGATCTCTGGGGAAAAAGTTCATTCCATATGTTGGAAAGATGACAGATCACTGTGACTAATTCAGACAACTCAGCCTGATGAGAACAGGAGCTCAGTCTAAATGTTAAGTCTAAACACTTTTTGGAACCCTGATATTGTGTTCAGAAGTGGGATATACCTCTCTGAGAGGATAACCAACCTCAGATTTTGTTTTAAAAAAAAAATAGCAGATGTCAATCTGTTAAGAGCAATAGTTTCAATTGTATATTGTGCCTTTCCTTCCTCTATTTGTTTTTTCCTGTGTCTGCCACAGAAAAGGAAGCTGTATCAAGGCCCATTTATCTCATTAGAGTTTTGTTTACAATTCAGATTTGGCGTGGATATATCCAGCGCAAGAAAACACAGAAAATGAGAGAAGATGAAATGATATTTCTGGGGATGGTAAGTAGTGTTGCCTAGAGAATATAAAATGCCACAGTCTGTCTGTTCTTCAGACTACTTTAATTTAGCAGAAGATGAGAAATCAATTTCTAAGATTCTTCTTATTTTAAAAGGAGTCTCTAAGGAATACAGAACTAAACTGAAATGATAGATGGCACAGAAGTAGCACAGTTTGTCTTATGCTGCTTGCTTCTGTGCTATATATACAAAGCCCAATATATAAGGCAGATGTGAAAACAGACAGTGTAGAATTTGACCTAGGCATGACAGGAAAAATTTTATAAATCAATTTTTAATTCATAATTCCAAGAGACTTGAACTGCCTTCCTCCTGGAGTAGAATTAAAGCAGCAAAGTCTTCTTCTCTCAGCCTTTGCAAGCCACCACGTAGGTATGTCAAGAGTAGGGAAAAGGGACATTAGAAGTGCCATTTCAATATGCCAGTATTTCCATAAGTCCATACAGAAATAACCAAAATATCCCTCACATCATACTGCAAAAGTACAAGGAGGTGAACAGCTGTCCATGATCAGTTAGATTGCATGAGGTAGAAGAAAATAATGAAATCACCTTTCCAGAAGGAACTTCTTCCTCCCACAGTTAGAGGAGGTGCATCTCCTTCCACCAGCATCTTCCTTCCTAGCATGTACCTGAGAAAAAGAATACAGTTGACATTTTCTTTGGCCACCACCAATTCTTTGTATGTATGGCTAGGCTTCACAAATGAAGATCCAGGGAGGGCTCCACCCATGCTCCTCATCAGCGCCTTTTCCAAGCGCGCTGATAAAAAGAGGATAGCGGATAGCCCCCTCGAGCCTGCACAATGGATTTTTTTTTTTAGGTGAGACACAGCATGCGCAGAGCTGGACCCACCCTTTAGTCCTAAGGCTCATCTGCCAGGGCCTAGCAAGCTTGGATGCTGGCAGCGAAGTCCTTAGGATGGAGGTTTTATTAGAGTGTCCTTCTCTTAGATGGAAGGCCTCACAGGGCTAAACGAGCTCCATCTGCCCGGGTTTGGAATCAGAGTTGTCCTTCTCCTAGGATGACTGCCAGAAGGCTAATGAGCTCATCCTACCCATACAAGGATTATAGGAACATGGGTATCACTCCCCACACTTTACTGTGGGCAATGAGTTTAATGCTCCCTCTGCTGTCGGCACAGTTATCGCACCAGGGGCCACAGAAGACCCCAAGTGATTTTCAGACTGTGCCTGACCAATTCTTTGAGTGCCTTCATTAAGCACTAACAGATGTCAAGCCTCACAGCTTTTGTCAGGCTCTGGCTACAGCAGCACAGCCCTTTTACCAAGTTCTAGTAAAGCTGTTCATTACAGAAATATTCATCACTGCTCTGTGTTTCATAGGTTTGTTTATACCTCCATGTTCTACAATTCTTAAATGTTTATAAAGGAATCATTTAATTTTGAATTAAAACATGCTTTCTGGTTCTCCCAGATGAAATTGCTTTTAGCTACAAGTTTATGAAAACTAATTGTGCCTTTAGCATAAACGTGTATCAACAGTTAAGAGTAACCTTAAGAATCTTATCTTTAGGAAGTAACATGTATGTTTACCTAAGTTTTGTCATGTTAAACACAGATAACACTTCATGGACTATTGCCTATAGTATCTGCTCATCATTAACAGTAAGTGTGGCCAGCATAGCTAGAGAGAGCTTTGAGTCCTTATACTACCTCTGTTTTAGACAAAGAAAAATCCCAGAGATTTTAATTAGTGCACACCTAAAACAGTGAATATTTGGGATGTACTGAAAATTAATAAGAAATCACACCTTTTGCAAAACAAGGGATCATTTCCTATCAAATCCTATGATGGTTTCTGCTGAGTCTTAAAACCAGAGTCTTCAGAAGGAAATCTAAGTCTGATATCAGTTGTTGGAGGGTTCACAGCCAAGCACTCCTTTCATGGTGGCTGATGGTGGGAGTAACTGATAACTAGGATGTAAAGAGCATAGTTTAAGGGGAGGAAATCTATATGATCATAGGGATGAAGGGAATTGAAACCAAACACATATAGTGCATTCATTTCCTGACCTCTGTTTAGGAGAAAGAGAATTGATGTTTGCAACTCTGCACTCAGACTCATTACTCTTTATCAAGTATAGAGTTAGAGAATGTAAGGAAAAATTGATACCTTTAAATAAAAAAAAATATCTGTTCATCTTTCCAGTGTTTTCATATTCCCTGTTTGTGTTTCCCATTAACTTTCCATGCTATGGTCCCTTCCATGGTCTCCAAAGGAAGTGAGTGGCAAGCAAGCATTGGTTCACACTGATAGATAGGCAAAGAGCTCCAAAGGTCAACTCCCTTTGATGTATGATCATGTCAGTCCTCTAAAAAATGACCACAGATCTTCATGTGTAAATATGTTGAATTTGCTTTTCTAATGCTGCACGACTTAGATAAATTAGAAGAGCTAGCCATCCATTACTCCAAGTCCATCCCAAAGGAGACTTTTACTGCAATAAATAAATTTCTCTTATTATAAAAGCTGTTTTAAAAATATCTACGTACCTTTCATACAAAGACTGCTTTGCAAGAAGATGTAGCCTATCTGAAGTTCTAAATAATGATTTTTGAAAAAATTCAATTGTGCTTGCCTAAAAAAAAAAAAAAGAGAAATATTTGCAAAGACCAAGAATTTCCCAGCCCCTTATTTAATTCAGTATTATTTTCTTTACTGTCTGCTTGCTTCAGAAAAATTGATGTATCTTTTCTGGAATTTGATTCTATTTCATCTTTTGCTTGATGACAGAGTAGAAGCCTATATTCCAGAGATTTTTCTTGGCTCAAAAGTAAACCCTTATTATTATTTATTAAAACTTAATTGCAGAAACAGCATGATTCCCCCTGCACATGTTTTCCTAAATCTCTGATAAATCACATTTTGCAACACAGGTTTACTTTGTAAAGAGAAGCAAGCCTCACTAAGAACACATATATCTTGATAACTGTATCCTGACCTGTTTTCTGGTCTTCCTCACATTGCTGCCACAATGCTGTTTCCTACCAGCTCCAGCATGACCACCATGAGCAGTCTTCCAGGCAGAGACTTCTGTTTAAGCCACGCCAACCACACTGATGTTTCAAGACAACACATTAAACTGTTTTGAAAACATGGATGTGCTGTCCAAACAAACCTGTGTTTCTTTGCTCTGTTTTGCTTTTACAACTCAATTATAATGTATCATTTTTCCAGTTTTTAAACTGGTTCATACTGCCACTTGTCTGTTTCTGGCATTTATGAATTCCCTGTCATTAAACTCCCCAGGCAGAGGTTGCTGTGATTTTCATTTTGCTGCAAAATAGGTATCAGCTTCATGTAACTGGATGTATGAACCAGTTTTTCTCAAAGAGGTGCAAAACAGCCTAAGCTTAATAATGACTCCACGTTCATCATTTTCCTTCACAGACTCTCCTAACAGAGTAGTCCCTGCAAGAAGTTATACTTACAATCCCAGAACACAGGCTACTGCAAAGAGGAAAAGCTGTTTTTCACATAAAATATTAGGGTAAAGGGTTTGCAATTAGACTGATTTTTGGAAGGGTAGGAGCAGCCTAGGAAAGCCTGTTTAACATCTTCATCAATGATTTGCACCAGGGGATGGAGTGCACCCTTAGTAAGTTTGCAGATGACACCAAGCTGGGTGGCAGTGT
>VWZO01022872.1:971350-1003989 GCA_013396975.1 Bucco capensis
TAGGGCTAGGACAAAGGCTGGACTTGATCTCCAAGGTCTCTTCCAGCTGTAACTGTTCTATGATTCTGTGAACAAAGAATACAAAAACACAAGACAAAATACATCCCAATTTAGGCACTCAGCCTACAGTTGTGACTTTGAAGCAGAAGTACTCCAAAGGCCTGGACATCCACTTGCTCATGTTTTCACTTAAAGAGCACAAGTAATGGATCCCATTGGAAGCAATGCTTAAACAATTTACAGGACTGAGCCCTGCACACTTTGGACATGCACATACCTAAACACCTTCTTGTCTCACAGATACATCTATTGACTTAAAATTACACAGCTCTCACACTGCTCTATTCTGTAATTTCAGACCTTACCAAAGAGTTAATGGCACATTACATGCTGACCTATGATTTTCTAACACAGTATTTCTACCATTCTACCTTCCACTATATCCTTTTCACATGAAATGATCTATGTAGTCTTAAAAAATTAAGAACTGTTCTCTCCTCCTTACCTCTTTTAAACATACCCTAATTTAGGCATCTTGTCCTGAATAATGCTTTTATTTATATCTGAGAAAACAGTCTGCCAAACATTCCTTGTTCTTCAAATTCCTGATAAATATAATTCATTTTATCCAGTCAGGAAAAAAATTTGCATTTCCCAGAATAGCCTTCTGTGTAAACATTATAGACTATGGCTAAATAAATATTATAAGGGATTTAACAAACTGCAAGCTTCATAAGTAAGTGAAATGTAAAGCATTTTTTCAGCTCCTGAAAGTGGGCAGTTACAGTAGTGGTACACATCAGGCCTGTTTTTATCAAGCATAAAATGAAAGTTACTTTTGTTTTACTTGCAACCTAGATAACGTTTAGATGTCAGCACAAAGTCAAATGTTATTTCACCAGGCATACATATACATCTAAGCAGTGATAACTAATCTGTCCTGTTTTCAATAGGAATTTTAAACCTGCTTATTTTTGAAATAGAAGGACACTGAGAAAGAAGCAAGAAGCCCACTAAATGATTTGGCTTTCTTTGGCTGGAGTCACACTAACAATGAAATCACTGCCTTTCAGTGTCCAAAACATACTTGCCATTTTTAGTAGCAGTTTGACAGCATGCCCAGGTATAATATCAGAAATAAACATAGCCAAAATTGTCTAAACTTATATGGTCATGAATATAAACGTTTTTGCCACTTTACATTTTCTGTCATCTTACTAAAAAAGTAAGGCATGTCAATATTTTTTAAAATATATATTTACAATGTAAATCTATAAACCAGCCATTTTCAATATTTTTCTAACAAGGCCACTTACTACAAATGCTTTGTTTGAATGCACATGACAATTAAAGTAATTGGCAAAGCCATTGAAGTGAATCATATAGTAGGGAAGCTTTAATGAATGCAATACATTTTGTTTAGTTGTTGCTTTTTTTGTGGCTAATTTAGGAATTCAGCCATATAATTGATGTGGCT
Source organism: Bucco capensis (assembly GCA_013396975.1). Lineage (NCBI taxonomy): Eukaryota > Metazoa > Chordata > Aves > Piciformes > Bucconidae > Bucco > Bucco capensis. The sequence continues at coordinate 972,828 of VWZO01022872.1, forward strand.
ATCACCATTTGTGTGCCATGGAACCTATATGAATAAAATCTTCATAAGACAAGAGACCTCTTTAAAATACATTCTTCCTGCAGCCAGACAAAATACATTGAGGAAACAAAAAAGCAAGAACATAGTTAACTCCTATATCAATTTTTTTAAAGATGGCTTGGATCACAGTTTAAAATTGAGTAGAATAACACTAAAAAGCAAGACTCCAGTTGCTTAGATAGTAAATTCTCTTAGTCTACTAGTAACAAGTTACTTGCTCACATAGTCCAAATGCTAGAAAGGAAAAAAAAATATATCACTTTCACCACTGGTGGAAATAAGTGACCATTAAAACTGCTTACTTTAAAAATACTTAGTTTGCTTGAGAAATAAAGCTCTCCAGAAAAGCAAACTATACTAGTACTGAAAATAAGCATTTCTACAGCAAAATGCTGCACAACTAGTAGATCTTTCAAAAGATTGCCATTGTGGACAATGTTGTCTGTGGCTGAACATTTACTGAACAAGTCCCATAAAACCAAGCATCATGTGGTTCAGCTGCACTGTTCCAGGTCTGAGAAAAGAAACTGTCCTAAATTAAGTACCCAGTAATAAAAGCTGCAGTAAATCTACCTTTCAGACATAATCTGAATCTTAGCCTTCAAATGTGAAGTAAAATGAAATGTATTTATTTCATTGAAATGAAAACTGTCTTCTCTGGTAAGTGTGGTCGTAATGGAACAATTGAAGAGCAGTTAGTTCCACAGCATGAGGCCTCCTATATGTAGAGCTGTAGCCTTAAGCATGTTCAGCCAGCCTGCACACCTCTAAGTGTTTTATAATGAACAATAAAGCAGGCTGTGTTGGAAAGAGCTGTTGAGCTGACTAAGCAGAAAGGCAGGCTTTTCAAGCTAGGAAAGAGTAATCTGTGCAGAAAGAGAAAACATACACTTTGATCACGTTGGCTTACCTGGGAGGTGGGTCTTCCACTTTCATAAAACTGAAATTCTCTTTGGGGAGGATAGGGGGAGGAGGAGTAAAAAGAGGAGAATCTAACAGCACTCTCCTCAGCATACTTATGACTGATGAGTTGGAATGAAACTCTCTTTTAGACAAATGTCCATTTTGCCTTATTAATTTAAACAAGGATTTTAAAGACAAAGCCCATCAAACATTAGATAAGCATTTTAAGTTAATGGGCCATGTAGTCCTATTTTCCCCACAAACTCAAGAATCTTCATATTATGTCCTATTTTTACAGCAACATCAATTATTAATATGTATACTTCTGCTGACAGAGGACCACACTAAAAATGTGAGTTTCGTTATCCAGTTCTGGGTCATTAACTGTGAAAGGCTTGTAAATATAATGGTTTATTCACATGGGAAGCCTTCATTAAGATGCATTATTCTACAACTGATGTGGCAGCACTGCATTATCAAGTTCACTGTCTCCATCTAATATTTGTAATTTGTTTCTAAATGAGTTGCTGTTTGTAGGGCAAGTGAACAAATTTGAATTTTACATGGCCAAAGAAATTTCTTAAAGATGGGAAAATGCTTCTTCCCCTAAGGAAAAGTTATTTATTAGTGTCTTACTGTAGAATGCCTCCCTTTGATTCAGAAGCAAAAACATCAGAGGTGCTGAAAGAAGTGATGTTAGAAATAAATTGCCTTTTGTCTTCCTTAACATGCACATTAAGTATAGGGGGCTATAAAAGCAGCACTCATCATATGGTCTCAGTGTAAGTCTTTATAGCTCCAGAACAAGCATGTGGACACATGGAAAGTTGATCTGCAGTACTGGAAGGCACAGGTCAAAGTCTGGCCATCAGGGAAAGCATTCCTGCTGGAACTGTTTGAAACCATCCTCTCACATTATTCATCTGTCTTGGCTTTCCTGCCATTTCACTACATATTTTCTTTTGCATCCTCAGATAGCCAAAGCTTTTTCAGATACTCTTTCTTCTGAAGTCTGCTCTTTGACAATAAAAGACAAACTCCATTAAGGTTGTCATATAGCCTCTGTATCTGTTTGAAGAGCCCAGAGTACTTCAAGATGCATATAAGGCCCCAGATTTGCAGTTGTCTCCTCATTACTAATGCAAGGTTAGGAATACTCTAAATTCTGAAGCTGGTAAGGTTTAGGATGGCACATATTGGGGTGATTAGGACAAGAACACTGTGGGAATCATAGCAAGCAAGCTTAACATATAGTGGCTTTCTTCAGTCACAAACCAAGAGCATGGAAGCAGTGTTCCCCAGGGCTCAGTTTTGGGGCAGTCCTGGAAATCTACCTAGTGGAAGAGGACCTGGGGGTGCTGGTCAACAGCTAGCTGAATATGAGCCAACAGTGTGTCCAGGTGACCAAGAAGGCCAACAGCATCCTGGCTTGTATCAGACACAATGTGGCCAGCAGGACTAGGGAGGTGATTGCTCCCCTGTACTCTGCACTGGTGGGGCCACATCTTGAATACTGTATTTGGTTTTGGAGCGTGTCCAAAGAAAAGCAGCGAAGCTGCTGAGGGGTCTACAGAACAAATCTTATGAGGAGTAGCTGAGGGAATTGGAGTTGTTTAGCCTGGAGAAAAGGAGGCTTATAGGAGACCTTCTCACTTTCTACAGCTACCTGAAATGAGGTTGTAGCAAGATGGTCTCTTCTCCTGCGTAACTACCTGTAGGACAAGAGGAAATGGCCTCAAGTTGTGCCAGGGGAGGTTCAGGTTGGATATTAGGAAAATTTTTTGAGTGGAAGAGTAGTTAAGCACCAAAACTGGCATCCCAGGGAAGTGATGCAGCCACCATCCCTGGAGGTGTTCAGAAAATATGTAGATATGGCACTTGGCAGCATGTTGGAGTGGGGATGGGAGAGTTTAGTTGATGGCTGGACTTGATGATCTTAGAAGTCTTTTCCAACTTCAGTGATTCTATGATTCTACTTTGTATCACCTATGCTATTCATAGCCACCTTTAAGGTTTTGTAAAAGTCTAAAACATCATCCATTAGATGCCTGAGGACTCAGGTTTTGGGGTTTTTTTTTTGCTCAGTTCATCTTTTACTTGACAAAAGAAAAGCATTTTCTATGAAAACACATCACAAACCTACAATAAATGGTAGAGAACTGACAGCTAAAACAATGGTACAGTTATATCCTGTGGACATCTTGTTATCTCTTCAGCAGTTCCTGACACTGAAGTGTCTTATTTTTAGGTTATGTTGCTAAATTCACTTCCATGCTCAAGTTTTATCTAGGTCAACTTCTTATTCCGTACCTATACTTTACCAACTGATTTCTTTCCTTGATCATTCACACCCTTAAGCACACCTGGATCAGTTCTTCTAGGCCAGGGAAGCAGTTTTTAAAATAGTCTCCATTTTACTTGTTAGCCCAGGTACACATAAGTTCTGAAGGTTCCTCAAATCCTTATTTTCCTCAAACCCAATTCATTTTTTGCTGACAGAACTGCACCGATTTCAAAGTAACGGAATAGAAATTCAGGCCAGTTGTACATTCACCTGTAACTTTTTACTTAAAAACCAAATAACTGTGGCATGATTTCCTTACTGCCATTCCACACTTGCCTTCTCCTCCCCTTTTGTCCTAGAAGAGGAGCCAGACTTCACTCCCTGACATGCATCTGACTCCTGATCTTCACTCATAAACAGTGTGTTGCGTATGTTCCACATTAGACAGCCACGGATCCTTCAGAGCTCATTTATCACAACCAGCTCTGCTCTTTGTCTCATGCTCTCCCCACCTATCTGAGATGGACTTTTGCATTACAGGAGGAACCCCTGGTTTGGCAACTGTCTGTCTACCACTAGGCCAACTTCAAAGGATGTTATTTGTTATTAACCTATCTACCTGCTACTCATCGCAGCAGCTTGCCTGGCAGCACCAGCTCACACAGATGGAGTATCTCTTCATACCTGCCATGTCAGCCTATCTTGTTGGCTCATTTCCACCACCTGCCCTCCTCCTCAGCTTGTCTGGCCTGTCTAGGTCTGAGCTAGCTCCAGTTTCCCAGTGGTAGAGGCAATCAAGCAAGAGCACATTTCACATCAGCAACAGTCTTTTCCTCCATGTAAATAAAGCTTTTTCCAAATACCTTGATTTAGAAAATATTAATAACAAGCAATCAGTAGCATTAGAAAAAAGACAATCAAATGAGAACACAGTCTTATCAACTTTCTCTATTGGGTTATGAAAGGTAGGTAGCTGGACTATTGTTGGTAGAAGTTGTTCCTGTTTCACTTGTTTTCTTGCAGTAAAGCAGTTTTTTGAAAAGAAAATGAAAAAATACGAAGGATAAATAACACAGAGTCTTTTCATAAGCTCTTCTACAAGGTTATGTCTGTGTTTCAGCCTTAGGGCTTTGTGTGCAGCTCATAAACTAGTATCAGCAGATGTACTGATAACTGTATTGTGCTCAGACAGGTAGCTGCACAGGTATTTACTTGGGTCTTGGCTGGATTTTGCCAACCAGAGCACGTTCTGTTGCCTTGTTGCTATCAACATCTGAGTCAGCTGGTTTAAAGCTACCTGAACTGTATCTGCACTCTGTGTCCAGTTTCATGACTCTGGATTCAAGAAGAGATATGGTCTGTATTAATCCACTTAAAGATAAGTATCTCCTACTTGGGGTCTTGCTTATATGTGCACATTCTTGCCAGTTCAAACAGTTCTTACCTCATCTGACTTTGGTACTGATGAAAGATACGTTGATAGTAAATTCACAGCGACAACCAGGTAGTCATTGAAGGTTCCCTCAAGGCTCAGTGGAGAACAGTTCTGAGGATGAGATGAGCAGAGGAAAGGTTCAGAGATAGCAGAAGAGCTCTCCCCTGTCTGTGCTACTGCACAGGCCATCCTGCTCTCCATTTTGTTCTGGTCCTGTGCTCACCCACCATCTCCCTTCTTATGGCTCTGGCACTCAGCTGCCTCCTTGGCTGGCTGATTCACTGCATTATACCAGGACACAATCAACATGAGGAGGGAAGGGAAGCATTGATTCTGTCACATCCCAAAGGAGATGAGAGGGGGAAACCTTCTGCCTACCCAGCAAAACATCATCAGTATTCACCACAACTACCTTTGCTCCTGGGAATACTCATTCTATCTCCTCTCCTGTGTTCCCAGATTTCTTTCCCTTATCCTTTTCTTCTCGCGTATCTTCAGCCAGAAAACCTGTTTCTAAATGAAACAGCTCTTCCCCAGCTTCCCCTGGTAAGCATCTAGTTAGGAAATCTAGTAGGTTGTCCTCTGCACAGTGTCTGTTAAGACCACACTATGGCACTACAAAGACATGAGCGAGTCACGTTGGCTCTAGCTGCTTCACCTCTTCAGTAGCAGCCCTGCTACCATTACCTCTAGGCAGCAGTGTTATGATGGGAACTTCTCAACAAAGCACTCCCTTGACCATTGCTGTAGTGAAGCAAAAGTTGAGTAGGAAATTGACTGAGGGAAGTGGATCTTATTTCTAGATCTCAGTCTGGGAAACAGGGCTCATGAGTCCTCCTCCTCTGGTTTCCAAATGAGCCCAGAGAAGGCATCATCACATCTGTCTATTCTGGGGTTCCTTTAACATTAATAAAGCATGCAATGGTGAAATACAAATAGTCTTAGTAGTTGTGCCATACTTAAAAATAGGTTGAAGGCAAAGATTTGGAAACACTTGATTTTCCCTGGAAACTGAGAATTGAGTGAAGGTAACATCTGAGGGTGAAAGGCAACATTTTAGGTCATATATTCAGGAAGAGAGCATGTGCAACAGCCTTGCAGCAGTGTAAGCACACGCTGCTCTTCTTGTTTCCTCCTGAATACTTTCTCACCAGTGGCCTTGACCAATTCCCTTTGCATAGTGCGAGTCACACATCACAGATGCAGGGAAGGCAGTAAATTGCTTTCCTGAACAGGGCCTCTGGGCTTATTTTGGAGAGTGTGCAATCCCGCTGGGCACTTTCTGAAACCAAATTTGCTTGGCACTTGTTAGTGATTTTTGGAACCTGGTCATAGCATGGAAAAACACCAAATAGCAGATCTTTTATATAAGCTGGCCAAACCTTTGATAGAAGCCTTTTTTGTCTTTGTGGGAGACCTCTGGAATGAAGACTTGGAGCACACTAGAAAATACATCAGCAGAGCAAGGAGAATGCATTACTAAATTAGTCTGAGATCTGCTGATTAAGGACAATTTCTACACTTTCTGAAGGTGGAAGCTCAGGGCAGAATTCACAAACTAACAGTCCAAGGCTTTTGCTCATATATGCTGCCACCTATATGTCAGACAGTCACTAACTTTGAAGACTAAAACCCATCGTATTACAAAAGCAGATTATCGTATTTTCTCCTCTTTTCCATTCTTACATTTGGCACACACTATCAGACAATATGATTGTTATTTCCCAAGTATGTGGGAAATACTGTGTTGTAGAATTGTGAAAGAAAGCCCAGAGCTAATTTGCAAGTTAATTTTTAAAATGTGTTTGTCTCTACACTTAGCAGGTAGTAATAGCTCATAAAACACTGGGAACATCTTAACTTTATCAACCATTGCAAACTAAAAAAAATGCAAAGTTTCAGACCACCCACACAGGTGGTATTTTTCTTGCTTCTGTATTTGCATACCAGAAAGACTTTCCTTTTTCTCTTTCAAAGTACACATGTAAAATCAATCACAAACCAGAAATGACTAAGATTTTAAACTGACTTAGAAACCCTTCTTGCCAAGGTTATCAAATCATGGGAAACTTGGGGAGCTATGATTTTTTACAGTGTTCGAGAGGTTGTTTATTCTTTTGTTGTTGTTGTTGTTCCTCAGGGGAAGTTGATTTCCTAAAGGAATATGACCAGCTGCAGTAAAATACCAGGAAACCAGTGACCAAGTAGTGCATATAAAAATTTAAGTGAACAAATAAAAAACAATAGTGGCTAATTAAAATATACCAATGGGAAGTCCAAACATTTGAAAATTCAATTAAAAAAAAATATCTCTGGCACCCTTCTGAAATGGATAAAGTTGGCATTTGCAGAACAGCAGCTTTCTCACCTGTCTCATTGAGATCCCAGGATCCCACGCTGGAAGGGTTGTTTTTGTACATTGCAATGCTGTTAATTAATGCTGAAACACTAACAATAGACCATTGTGTGCATCCAGGCACTTCTTATGAGACCAAGGGTTTTTTTCCTGGCTTCCTGCAAATAAATTAAGGCTTAAGCTTGGATTCACTGTCAAACTGGCATTCCAGTTTATATTAAGGGCTTTTTTAATTCATACCTTTTGTCTTCTCCCATTGTCATTTTCAGAGCCTACCTCCTCACTTAATGGCACCAAGTAATTTGCAAAAGAAAGTGGAGCAAGTAAATGCCCAGCAAAGTGAGGTCCAGGAGAGAGATGATGAGGTATTCATCAAGGAGAAGCTAAAAGAAATGGAGGGGCTCCACATCAAGGAAACTCTCCAGGATCAGATTGGCCAGTGTCTCATTGAGTGCCGGTGAGTAGAGATAAACACTTGCCCTCTAACAAGTCCATTCACCCCAAGATTTTGCAGTTCTTACAAAATCCATCTTACAATGGTGATCCCAATCCCAGCTGCAGAACAGCTTCTGCACCAGCTGCAAGTTAAGTTGCTGAATGTCAGGACTATGAATTGGAGAAACCAGGTTAGTGCATCACTCCTTGCACAGCCCAGCAGGGATTAAAGGTGCACCTGGAAAGACTGACTGCCAAATCAGGTCCACAGGAATTAAGTGGAGACGTGTTCAGTTTGCATGTTAGCTTGGGCTCTGTCTTTGTAATTATAAGAATCATACTTAAAGTTTAGGAACATTGTCTTTTTTCCTTGTCTGAATAAATAAGGTTTAGGAGACAGAAAGCAGTCTTCCATGAGATAGAAGTATCATTATTTGCTATAGCAAATCCCATCACGTCACCAGTACTGCAATCCAGGTGCCTGCTTCTGGTAGTCCAGCAGCTGATATGAATCTGAAGTACTTTTGTACTTGAGGCCTGACCTTCAAGACACTCCTCCAAATGTGACTTACTTAAGTGGTGCTGCTGATCTCAGTGAAACTTCACGTCTCAGTAGAGTTAAGCACATACACGTTTTTAAACCGAGTGCTGACACCTATAGTTCTCTCAGGAAGTTTTCTTTAGCTGAAGAATTTTTGAGACTGGCAATTTTAATATGGCACTACTGTAAAACCTTGTACTAATGACTATAGCCTGGTTTTATGATATAGGTAATTTTTCTGGGATTTACCCCATCCAGTCAGGCACAGTCTGAAAATCACTTGGGGTCTCCTGTGGCCCCTGGTNAATGGGTTAGTATGTAATCCTAAATTGGGAAACAGTGCCCAAAAGTTCCAGGATTTAGCTGCAAGGTTTCAGCTGCTCTGCAAAAAACACTTCTAGTGTTGTTGTGTGTTGAGCTGCTTGATGATGTTATCGTGCTTGTATTTGTCTTGTGGACTAGAGTCATGTCCATTAATCATTCAGCCGTTTTTCAGTGTGCTTGGCCTGCCTTCAGCATACAGTTTCCAGTTGGAAACACAAATGTATTCTGTTGAAATCCTGCTCTATTTATTCCTTGACTACTTTAATCAGGTTTTGTTACCTATATAACAGTGTAAAGTGTCTTAAAAAAAAAAGCAATCAAAAATAGCACTCTCACAGGTCTGCTATAATCTATTTCTCTTCTTTCTTGTGCTTTTGCCTCAGAGACACATATATTTTTACCCCATCTAGCTCTCCTTTAGAAAGATCTGCTGGTTTTACAAATCTCAGTTGTTACAAAGCACTTCCCTGTTTCCTAAATGAACCCTGTTCCTAGGGCTTGGTCTGTACACTTAGTGAACTGCTGTTTCCTGCTGCTCCCCACAACTCCCAGCATGTTCTGAGGTACAGAAAGATTTTATTTCCTTTGCTTAATATTACTCACCTAATAGTAATTCTCTAACATAGGTCAATCGTGTCCAATTAACTTGACTCTACAGCTTGAGGAGAACTAACTGAAATTCTATGTCAACCAATAACAGTGTTTCTCTAGGAGATTAGCAGGGAACAGTCAATCTCCCAGAGAATAAGGCTGAGCCATAAACCTCTTTAAAGACAGTTAAGAGACATTATTAGAAGTAAAATCCATTCCATGGAGACATTTAACAGCAGAGTCAACCAAGAGCCTAACCAATCCAAATGATCATTTGGAGGAAGGCAAAGCCATCATTCAGTCAAGGGAGGTGGAGAGGAATGGCTGAACGAGCAGTTCATCAAAACCCTTCCTAGCTAATGTACAAGCGACCTCACCCTTAGATAGCTATGAAATACTCTGAAGATGTAAGGTGGAGCATAAATGCTGAGCTTTCTTATTCAGCAGCCTTTACAAGTGAAAATGGGACCTCTTTGCTACATTTATATCCCAGGTGTGCCCAGGGGCCCCACTTTAGGTGAGACTTCAAGGCTGTGGGCAGCCATACTCAGTATCCCAGCATATAAATATGCAATTAAAGAAGTTATAAGGAGTTCTTTAACTAACCTTTAAGTTATCTGGTCTGGTCTAATCGGGTTCAGTAGTCTTGAAGCTCACCTGGGCCTGAAAATTAACAAAGGTTAAAATAGATGTTTGAATAGAAGCACCACATTAACTGATCTTGGATAGCTTTATAGGTATGGTTTTCCCAAGCAAGTGTGTTAAATGGGACTAAGATACACCCACACACAGAGTTCATTAGTGACACCACTGCTTGTACATACACCTTTAGTTCAGACATGTTCTTCTGTTGCAGCTGGGACAGACTGAGAAAACAACCTTCCTCTGACCTTGTAGTGGAACCAGAGTGAGCTGCTTCTTAACCCACCCATCTGAAACAATCTGATTTTTAAAAATTAACTAAAAGGCATCTTTAAGCTAAATTAGATGATTTTGATAGAGCATAGTTAAAGAGATGCTGCACATGCAGTTCTGTGGTGTGCCTGAGTGTGGGTCACCTCTGATGGCAAAGGGGCAGTGACAGACTTGGTACAAGCAGAGCAGTGTGTATATGATAATACTCCATTCTTTTAGATTAACTGTCCAACATGATCTGTACAAATCTGTAAGGCTTGTTTCAGCCAAGACTAGACAGATCTCATTGATAAAAAAAATGTTCTGTGATTTAGCAGTATGGTAGATAGAATTCTGCCCCCAGTGAAGCCAGTGGGAGAGCTGCCATCAGTGAGGGCTGGACATCACCCAATATTTTAGTTTGTTTGAATCTGGCTGAGTGATGCAGTGATTTATGGGAATGAGAAGAGTCAGAGCGAGCTGCCTGCCATCCTGCTCTTCACAGGAGGCCTCCCTTTAAATGACCAAAATCATTTTCCCCTGCAGACATACTCACTTGCTCCAAAATAGGTTAAAAAGAAAAAAATCAGCATATTTCTACACATGGGGAGCACATGCAGCACTAAGCTTTCCGTGTGGTGCATGCCAGAGATGCTGCAGAACTAAGCAGGAGTTGTGTCCTGCTCCTGCCTGGTCTGCTGAACAGTGGCCAGATCTGAAGTGTCAAGGTTTACATTAATTATTAACTGCCCAGGATATATTTTGGCTCTCCACTAAGCCAGTCAATGAGATCAACAGCTAAAGGTAGCTTGTAAATTATTCTTAACTAGGCTTTTTGACAGAGTTTACCATTTTCCATACTCTATTAAATAAACAGATAGCTAAAGGGGAACAAAGATTCCTCTGAATATGTTTTACTGTATATACTAAAAAAAAAACCACCAAAAAAATTCCTTATTTTAACCTTCAATTGCAACAGGATGTGATAAGAAACACAATTAGCAGGTATTGTCTTTCAGCACAACTGCTATTAGATTACAAAAGCTTCTCCTCTTGTAAGAACTGCTATAAATATTTACCACTTTCTTTGCACAAGGGAACAGGCATAGCTTCAGTCATTTCAAGACCCAAGGCAGCTTCTTATGAAGGTGGGTTCTAAAAAAAAGCAAAACCCAAAGGAACAGATTAAATTAAAATGTTCCAGTTGCTTATAGTATTCCCACTGCAAAGAAGACAAAATATTTTTGGTATAACACTGTGCATTTGAGAGTCTTACCATCCATCATTCTGATTATCTGTATGGACTTCCATGGGGCTGTTCTTAGTTTTGGCTTGCAAATTATTCACATAAAGCTTTCTAGATTTCTGTCTGGCCTTATCACTATGCACTATACTAGAAAATAAAGATTTTTTTTTCCATGGTTTTGTAATTAAAGCATCATGCATCATACCTAGAGGCCTCCCCTTTTTTTTTTTTTTTTCCAAGACAGCTATATGACTTGTAGAGCAGAGGTAGAAATATTCCAGAGTTAACAGTTGCTATGATTATATACATCTGAGTCTGGATTTTAATCACTTGACTCCCACAGATTCCATCCATTATACTAATAACAGAGTTTCATATTAAGATAGAGCAATTGCATAGCTGGGGGTTTACTTTCAATTTCCTATACTGTTCTAGACCAAAAGCATTACCCTCTAATTTCACATTTAGGGTTTTGCACTGCATATGCAAATCCCATCATCATCATCTTCTCCCTTCTTTACCCACTGTAACATACCAATAGTTCCCAAATTATAAATCTTCCTTAGAGTCATCCCTAAAATAAATTCTAAAAAACAGAGGTGGGGAGAAAAGGGCAGAAGGATCCCTTTTATTATACAGAGAAATACAGTAGTACCTTTGTCTAAGAAAAGCCTTCTCTGACAGAAATCAATAGGAAAGATAAGAAATCAAGATGAGGTTTTTATTACAGGAGATAGCCTCAAGATTCACAGGGGAGAGCCTAATACACAGGCTTTGCTGTAATGTGTCTTATGCCCTCTAGCTGTAACAAATTATGCTGTGAATTTCTTGGAGGATTTATATGCCGCTGCTCAGCGCTCTAGGGAGCATTTCATCAGTGGCATTGCTGACCTAATAACAGGGGATCTAAGTAATAGCAACTTTTATGTACGTTATGTGTTATTCCCACAGATTTGGGGATTGGTTTTCTGGGGGAAGGAGGAGGCAAGGGGTAAATGTGCTTTCATAATAGGTTTACACTTTACTGATTAGCTTTGAATGATCTTCTTGCTCTGCCTGCTGTCTTGAGTACTGTCAGAAAAAGAATTGGCCAAGCTTCATGGTGAGAGAATGAGACTCCTTATGAAGCAGGGGGTTCCTGCATTTTAGTTATTCATTTGGAACATTCCTGACAGCCAGCCCAGGCTTTGATGCAGAGGAAGGCAGAAAGAAATAGGAAGTGAGTGTGTTAAATTTCCCTTTTTTCACGGGACTGTTTTGTTGAGCTGAGTTTACTGCCAATATGCCTGTTCACAGGGCTCCCTAGGTAGCAGGGGGTAGGGAAGGAGGAGGCAGGATGAAGATGAATGGAGAGCGAGGTTTTGCACTGAAACTCCACAGAATAGTGAAGGTATTCATTTGTGTCAGGCACTGCCTGTATTGCATTTCACACTCTGTACACACTGCTTTTTATGAAGTTAATGTTAACGTGCATGGAAGTTGCCAGGCAATCCATCAGCAACTGAAGTCTTGCCAACAGGAAAAAGACAGATGACACCTCAGCACTGCCAAGCAGTGGCACCCCCTCCCTGTTCCACCTCAGCTCTGATTCAGAGGAATTGTTGCTCTAAGTCCATCCGGGACCTATGTTGTTTTTCAGTCTTATCTGGCTCATCATAGGTGCCCTCAGCCTGCCAGAAGTGCTTTCCAAGTAACCAAGGAGCATGGATTGTGGTCTTCACACAATATGGCAACAGTTCACAAAACAGCTGATAGGAAAATTGCTTAATAACCAGTTTTAGAGCAATGAACCACTACAGCAGACAGTTCTCTTAAAGAGCAAACTCCAATCTGGAAATCCTTGGAACACAACCAGAGCCCCTTAATGACAGTCATCTTTCCATACAATGTGCTGTTACTTTGGAAAATGCATTCCCTTCTTTTCTGCCACCCTTGAAAGGGCATTTCTGCTGTAGGAACCTACCAAAAAATGCCTCTCTGGTATCTGGTTCTTTATATTCAGCATGGAGAGGAGGAGTTACTGCCCACAGAAGCCGTTTATAGATGGGTGACAAACCCCTCTTTTCACCTAATCCATAATATCATTACTTGTTTTCCTTATTATCATTAAAGGATTGGCACTCACAAGCACTTGAATGCGACATTCCATGCAGGAGCAAAAATTACCAGCCAGAAGCAGCTAGAAGCTCAGTGTGAAAATCAGGATATTCTGCAAGTGAGGATAAGTGGTTGTCTGCTAATACCGCCAGAGGAGAATGAGCTGAACTCAATTAGAAAAAGGTCTATATCTGGACTACAGTTTTCTACTGTCCTTACCTGTTCACTGGAGCTGAATGTATCTTCTCCTACCCTCTTGTACTTCATGCACTAAAAGTCTACATAAACCAAATTCCTTAGGGAATAGCACAAAACAAGTAGAAGCTCCTTCTGAATCATTCGGGAGGTAGTCTGGGTTGTGTCTTTTCTCCTAGTCTTCTCATTTTCCTCAGGAGAGTGAAGACAAGCTCCAAACTGTGGAAAAGAAACTCTGAAAAGGGATGGCACAGGCTTGAGTGTCCTCCTCTGCCCGAATCCTTTGTCTTCCTGCAAAACTACAGCAGCATTAATAGAAGTGACAACATCCATTTTCTCTGTCAATTGTTTCACCTCTGTTTTCTGGCAGAGCTAACAACTTCAGATTTTGCAAAGGCAGTAATCTCTGTATCAGCACATTTAGTACTGGTACAAAGAGCTCTCTGAACACCTCTCTCCCATGCCAAAAGGCCATTCTGCAGGAACAGCTTACATTTAACAGCAGTCTTCCTGAACATGGCTCAACCTACTCCCAGATGTTTGACTGAATCACATGGAGACAGTAAGCTAGCTTCAAAAATCCAACAGGAACTACACAGCCATGACAGCATATAGGTCTGGCAGCAAAACCTGTCCAGGATCCTGCATAAATGTTCTGCCAGCTAAAGCATGCTGAGCTCCTCACTGCAAGCAGCCATGCTGCTGAGCTAAAGTACATCTGTGGGAACTAAAAATCCTGCCTTTGGGCTCCTGGGTGAGACAACCTCTAAGACTGATTAATTAACATAATTAGGAGCTGTAAACATTAATGGGTAATGTTCATGCCTTTCCTAACACATTCCTAAAGCTTCCACTGAGTAGTTAATCTATTGACTAATTCTGGCAGACATCTTTAGGGCTGGAGGGAGCAAGGGAATGGAATGCAAATGCATCACCGGCTTACCGGAGGAGTACCAGAGCAAATAGCCCACTGGGTTTCTTTGAACAGAGGGAAAATAAGTTATCATAAACAAGAGGACTGTTTGTGTATGACAAGAGAGAGTGGAGCCCACAGGTCTGGAACCTGTTTTCAACTATCTAGCTTTGGCAGCCATTTAAAAAAAAAAACAAAAACAACAAAAAAACCCCACCAAAAAAACCCAGCAGAACTAAACCTTCAGTCCTCTTTCTCGCTTATGGCAACACCACACCATCCTCTCTTAAAATGTGTGAACCCTGCTAATTCCAAAGGAGGGACAACTGTTATTAAGTCCATCTGCAGTTAATCTACTTTATTGGGTGTCCATAGATTTACAGGAGGCAGGGGACACCTCTGGAAGCTTCTGTGCAGTGGCAGAAGTTGCCTACTTCAGTGCATGCTAAAAATTTATGAGTGTGCTGACATTAATGGAGGCAGCTTGATGGCTTTGGGGGGGATCAGCCGGAAGCCCCTGGATTCATATATTTCTCATACTTGGTGAAACACAGATAAATCTTGGTGGCAGGTATCTGAAACAGTAAGACCAGTTGAACCCTGGTGTCATGCCTCCAGAGAGGCATTGATAACATTGCTAGTTCTGTTTTCTAAATCACCACAAACTCTGAAATATGCTGGCTTTCCAGTTTTGTAAGGCTCCTTGAATTTACACTTCAATTTATGATTACCGCCTCTATACAGTGATTAAAACCAAATGCAAAGGACTCTGCTGCTGATCCTGAGGTACAGCTCATTGAACTATCAAAAGTTTGAAATACTTAAGGGACAAAAAGAAGTTGCTTAAAATATCACAGGTGCAAATCAAGCTTCCCAAGGGGTTTTCAACATAAGTCATCCTCATGGCCGGTGATTTGATTACCAAGTGCATCAGTGCTGCACACAAGCACATCTTCACCAGCTTTCCAAATGCTACTATTTCCTTCCAGGTAGACATTCAGATATCTTAAATCACAAAGTCATTAGTGATCTTCCCTGATCTTCCTCTGGCAGTTTGCTTTCTAACTTCGTTACTGAGAACGGAATCAGGTCCTGATAGTATATAACAGAGCAAAGTCCTCATTCTAAGCAGACTCCCATTGACTTCTAAAGGGATTCACAGAATAAGACACTTGTTTCTGAGTGATTTTATCAATATCAAGGCTTTTTCAAGGTCTTACAGACAGGCAGAAGCACATGCTCTTGCTCTGCAAGGAGTTGAGGGAACACTGTGTCAGTGTCATGGCGCTTCACAGTTTTCTGCGGAAAAACTCAGAGGCTTTCTGCCCATGATGGGTCTTTTCCTCTGCATCTTGCAGGAATGCTTAGAACTTCAAGCATCTGCAAGCACATATTCACCTCTTCATCAGGCATGATTTGTATTGCACACCTCTTGCCATGCTTGCATATAAATTATGCATTAGTGACATTAAAAGCCCATTCAGATCTGAACAGTCACAAATTAGCCAAGCCATAATGAGCATGGTTCTTCTTCAGATCAGTCTCTCCTCCTCCACTTTTCTCCTCAACCTGCTTGCTTCTAAATTGATTTGCCAGGAAAGACTTAACCTTTTCCCCACCCAACTTCAGTCCCAGTTTCTCTCTCTCTCTCTCCTGTTTTCAGCTGTAAAGCTCTAAACACTCTGGTGATTGTAGACCAAAGGCAAAATTGCCCAAAGCCTACTAGCTCAGCCTGGGGAAGTAGCATTTTTTACAGGGACAGCAAAGACATTTCTGTTCCAAAGGGCAAGTAGAAACTCCTTGTTCTAAATCTTGGAAGCAAAAGTATGAGTCCAATTAGGTATTTTCATTTATTCAGCATAAGCAAAATTTTGTCTTTAACTAGTTTTCATCTTTGAAAAAAATCTGAATCATTTGAGCCACTATTTTCAGACCTGTATGTCACAAGTTGAATTCTCAACATCTAAACTTTCTGTCCAAATGGTTACTAGCTTGACAAATCTGTGATCAGCTGAGAAACAGAGCTTTGTACTGGATAGTGTCAGACAGTAACACTGGGGAAGTACTATAACCAGAAGTTGAAAAATTAGTACAGCTGTTTTGGTGATGCCAATCCCTACGCAATGCAGTGCTCTGCAGAGAGTGCCCAGCTGTTCATACAAGATAAGAACTGAGGTAAAGTTAGTCATCAGAGGTTAAAATGCAAGAGAGACCAGATCAGATGCGGTCAGATGCTTGAGCAGACATGAGAGAGACATCCCTCATGAAGCCCCCAGACAAGGCACAAATAGATGACAGAAAGTAAATCTTGCACCACCTTCTCCTACAATGCTGCCAATGACTGAGCATTCTGAATCCCAGATTTGGTGCATAACTTTTCCAGATATTTTCTAGGGATCCATAGTGTCCGCATTACAGGCCCAGTTTCAGTAAGCGTGGTGTGGAGACAGCCATAGGTTTAGCTCTGCACATACTAACAGGGTGCCTCTTTATTCTTCCCCTCTCATTCCCAAGAGCACAGTATGGGACACAGAAGTAAAATGGATGCAACAAGTAAGGTCAAAGCAATAAGCCTCAGCATACATATTTGGTGTGCACAGTTGGAAAATCACTTGGGGTCTCCTGTGGCCCCTGGTGCGATAACTGTGCCGACAGCAGAGGGAGCATTAAACTCATTGCCCACNGTACATCAAAAAGAAAATTAGAGAACCAAAACCAAAGTCTTAGTACAAGGGCAAGTGGCTCTTACACCACTAGTTTCCTTTAGTCCTGTTCCTACAGACATGCCCATCCTGAGCACTATCCTGTAAGAAGAATTCCTGGCTCCATTGGCTTCCTCATTTTTCATTTGTAGCACTACAGAAGCAACACTGACCAATATGACAAATTTAGGTTAGATTCCCTTTTCTACCTTCTTCAAATGGCTTCCAGAGACCCACAGGTAACTCACAGTCCTTGGATCTTGAGTCTAAGCCTCCTGCTTAGCATTAAAACTCCTAAAAATATTCACTCCATTAAAGGACTAAAAGTCTGGAATCGGCTAAAGTAAATAGCATTACTCTGAGTTGGTCCCATTTACAAACAAGAAAAAACATTTTGTAGTTGATTAATTCATTTTCCTAAAGTACTTACACCCATCTATAGTAATATTTAGGAATTAAAAGTCTGAAAATGCTAAGTGTTACCAACAGAATGCAACAAACCCCCCACTGATATTCTCAAGGACACTTCCCAAACACTAGATGTATTTGTTGTCATAGATACTCCCACAGACACAAACATGAGTTACATTCAGGGACTCACACTTGCCAACAGCTTATTATAATACAGCTCTACATGTTTTAAAGACCAGACTAGGCTTTTTCTGGAACATGCTGCACTAGTGTGCCCTGTTCAATGGATATGTTGGGCTGCAGTTCTCCCATGCTACACTATTTCTTTCTCAAGCGGAGTCTGAACATAGCAGACAGGATTTCTGAAGGCAGACAGAGAAATGGGGTGTTTAACATTGGTAACTGGAGCCTGATTTTTACCTCAGAGCTGTTTTCTGTTTCAGTTATCCAGGTAGATACCTACTCTGCTTGGCCCAGGTGGGCCTGCTCTACCATCTGCTCTATTCTTGTTTTGACCTGCATAGCATAGCTCTAATCAATGAGAAGGGAATGAATCCTAAGGGGAAGAGGAAGACACCCAGCCCAGCTATTTTTTTCCACTCTACTGTGATACGGAGAGGTATCTTCTCCAGCAAGTTAATACAGAACAAGTAGAAGAACCAATTTTCCTACTTGCCTATTTCCAACAGGCAAAGCGAGCAAAGATCTGCTGGGATACAGGAACAAGAAACAGTAAGAGAAGAAAGAATCAGGAGTCCCACTGGTGCTTGGTAGGAGGACAGAGAGGCACCAAAAGAGCCAGTGGCTGGCAGAGGAGAGGTGTTTGAGGGATATTCTGGGAAGAGAAAGATTAAGGAAAAGCTTAGAAGTAAGGAGAATAAAAAATGAACATGAAGCACAGAGCAGTGGCTCCCAAGCTACAGCCCTTGCTCCACAGAGTCATCTTTTTGGAGCAGTGAGCAGAGGTGGTAGAAAAGACATTTTCAGCCTTGGCTCTGTAGAATGCAAAGAAGAAAGGAGGCAGGTGGGGAAAAAAAGAAATATGGCATGAGCTGACACAAGCAGAGCAAAGGGGTAGCAGAAACAGTCATGAGAAGCTGGAGAGGCAGAATCAGAAGAGGAGGGATGAAAGAGGCATAGAACTGGGGAGGCAACCTCTTTAAGTTACCAATTTGAAAAATAGGGACAGTTATAACCAAAGTCTGATAGAAATTATTGTGTCCAAGGCAAAGACAAAAGAGCAGTCCCCAAACATGTATGCCAGCAAGCAAGCTCAGGTGGATATATAAAAAAGAGACTTGATTGTCAAGAAGTCAGATTTGATTGTGGAAAGGATGGAGGCATGCAAGTTTGGCTGTGAATCTTTCTGTCTGTTATTCTTTCTCACAAGAGAAGAGAGATATACTTAATTCTGAAATTAATTAATTCTGTAATTTTTTTCACTGGCAATGGGTTTTTCAGAGTTTACATAATGGGTACCACAGCAGCAGTGTGTCTGATGGAATATAAAGCTAATTCGGGGCACTGTGGCTTCAGTATGCCAACATGGTTATTTAATGACCTATTGATAAATTACTTTGGTGCTGAATTTCAAGTGAATTCAATACCTAGGAGACTTGCATCATCTAGCACAGAAAATTCAAGCTTACACTGGAAATCAGTGGAAAATCTACTACACCACTGAGAGCACTTCTCCTCCAGTCTCATTTCTCCTTGCCCTCCCTCTCCTTGGACAAAACAGCTCATCTCCTTTTGAGTCAAATGTCAAATACACAATTAGACTCAAACTCAGCAGCCAAGGTTGAGAGCACAACTTCAGTGAAAGTAGGTTCTTAGGTGGTTAATAAAACACCCAGAGGCATTTAAATAGAATGAGCTTATGCCCTTCAATTTGGGGCATAAGTCAAATTCCAGTAGGGTTAAGCAGAACTGATGGGCAATCTCATCAGCCTTTAGATCTACATTGTAGACTAGCTGGTACAGGCTCCAGGTGACAGCAGTATACTGACTGCAATCCCAGGGTTGGCAAGTGTGTCAAGGGCACTTGAAGCAAGCAGTTTGTTTTATTTGCCTCAAGAGCACCAGACTACACCTTTGTTAGGTGAGCAGTATGCTGCCTGGTTTGGTAAGCACCTAGGTAAACTCTTTCCAACACAAAGTTAGCATTGAAGTTGATCCATTCAAATCCTATACTTGGATTGAACCTTGACTTAATGCTGAAAAGGTCTGAAAATAGTATTTCTGTGGGTAGAACAAGAACTTGCCTGAAACCTGAGTCTCATCCATTCCTTCCAGAGTCAATGTGTTTCAGTTTTACTGAGAATTTCACCATGGAGGAGATTAGTCAGACTCCATCAAGCAGGTTGTTTTTATTATCCAGGTCAGAGTCCAGGGCTTTTAAGTCACGCTGCATTTCAGTCCTGTGCAGATACATCAGAAAATCTAATTATTTATAGTAATTTCCTTTAAAAACACCCAGCTATTAGCATCACAAACTAGCTATGTTTTGTCTGCTGTATCAGGCATCCTTAGGACTTATTGAAGAACAGTATTGTTATCATCCTAGGCTGAACAGGAGACATTTAACAGTGCATATAAAGGGAGTTGCTAGTTCTCCTTAGGCTCTACTTGTACCAGATAACTATATCAACATACTACCATTCAGTAAGATACCCTAACAAATACAATATTGTCTTGGGCAAAGAGTGTAGAACTGGTTCAGTATTACTGAGATACTGATGTAATACCAAGCAACTCCATTACCCTTAACTTAAATCTCGTCAAACACTCTCCTCTCAGAGCATCTTACTGACTCCATAATCCTTTAGTGGCTTGGAAAGGAAGTTTACTCTCATTTTATATTCCACATCACACAGGGAGGCTGGCTCTTTCCTGCAGATTTTTCTGGAAACTGTTTAATCCAGCAACCAATTTGGAAGATACTGGTTTAAAGGATAGCTGTAAGTTAAAAGCTGCAGTCTGTGTAGCTGCAGGAGTCCTCAAAGTATTCCAAGTCAAAATACAATTGCTCCAAGGGAGTAAAATTCCAGAGCAGGAGCTCTGCCATCTTTCATATTGCATACATGTGCTTCCCATCATTGGCTCAGCTCTCCTAGCTGCTACAAAGGAGGTAATGCTATGCCCAAAATATTGTTTCACCTTCATCCTCTTCTGGGAAATCATGTATAATGCATGGGGTTTGTTCTTTATTTATTGCAAGGTTTGCAAATTGTGGGAGGCCTGGGAACTAGTGGGAGTGAAGGTGGGAGCAGCTGATTGTAGCCTCTCCCACATGTGTGCCCATATTTCATTCCTGTCCAAACCTAATCTTTACATTCTTTGCCTGGGGGAGCTCTGCTATCCTATAAGACAACCATTCCAGACAACTGATCCTCTATACAGGGATGTCAAGTAATACATTTAGGTCTCCAGTACACAAAAGAGCCCTAAGATTGAACAAATGAGTAAACCTGCCCTTCAAGTCTCAACCTTCAAAAACTGCATTTCCCACACCACCTTCCATGCTACACCACTTTGAGAGAAGGAAATTACCAGTGTTAGGGCACTGGCACTACCAAGAGTAGGCTGCAGTTTCAGCTCCAAACTCCCAGAGGGCATCTCCATGCTTGTTCCTAGGTCTCCAGCCAGGTGCCTGCCTCTTCTGCCACGTTGCCAGCAACTCGCTGCAGCACTGGCCCATCCTCCAAAGAGATGCTTAAAAAGCATATTATTAAGCTATCATGTAAACAAAAATAATTTAAAAGCTCCATTTTATGCTTATAATTGATTACATTTTAGTGCTTCCCACTGAGCAGCACAAGCAGAAAAATTTGGTCATTTATGGAGGCAATACAAGAGTCACAAAATCACAGAATCATTAAGGTTGGAAGAGACCTCTGAGATCATCAAGTCCAACCATACCTATCAGCATCATGCCACTAAACCATGTCCCTAAGTACCACATATATATGTTTTTAAAACATCTAGAAAAGGTGTTAGATTCTCTACTGGTCTCTAACATTGCTCACATTTTCAGCCAGTTTGGGTGTATGATCTATAGCCTCCTAAACAGGTACAGAAATACAGCACTCCAGTTTTTCTTTGACAACACTAAAAGGTGAGGGCTAATGAACTTGGCAGCTCAAAACATCACAATGCACCTCTTGGACTACAAAGTTTTTCAGTTAACACTGTTGATAAATGAATGCTCTTACATCCCAGACGAGCTCAATAAGAAGCTAGTGTCAGGCTGGTATTATCTCATTGTCTTTTCTCACACTTTTTAAATTGTCAATGCAGAGATTCTAAATTATTGTTCTTGCTATTGAGCTATTCAGTTATTAGCATTGACCAAGAATCTGTAAACATCTCTCATTTTATATACAGATTCTCTGCAACATTCTTCAATACCAGTCTCAGTTTTTTCCTGGTTTTACACTCTGTGTACACCTGATTGTGATTTATTCATATAAGGCTGCACAAGCCAATTGGGATGAACATTGAAAAACCAAGTACTGTGACTGCTTTCATATGCATGAAATTGCCTCAGATTTGTCATTAAATAGTTCATTTAAACACTCATGCAAACCACAGAGAACCAGATCTGTTGAAGTGGACAAGAATCTTAGTAGCAGTGAAAAAGCAGCATATGTGGTTGCTGCCTTTAAAACTTAGGGACATGCTATGTGCCATTTTCTGCTTCTCATTGCCCGCTGAAGTGTTTCTTCTGTATGACAGGTGCTTTTCAAGGAAGCACAGCCTTAGCTACAAGTGGTGCCCATAGCACAGTACTACAGTAACAGTCTTAAATAAAGTAGCAAGCACTCTCCCAAGCAGTAATGTGATGCCTGACAGATGCTGAGTACACATTGTCCTTTACAATGCTTAAAGTCAAAGCATGGGCAGGCAGCAGGTCAGAGGCACAGTGATCCATGAATGGGACAACCATGATATAGTGGTTAGAGAGGACAGTATGCACATGCAGATCATTTTAATCCAGGGAGGCAAAAAAATGAGGCAAGTTAGATTTATGCCAGACTGGACTGCAGTGATGCCATAAACACATCAGGCAGACTCAGAGATCTAGCTACTGAAATGCATCTGATGCCATGTTCAGTATCACCTCAGATTTACCCACCTTCATCACACTGTGAAATGAGTCAAGCAGTTACAAACCAGATAAAAGTCACATCATTTTATCACATTTGCATCATGTAGACTGGGTTGTTTTAACCACTGACACAAAAAGCTATGTATTACTCATACATCTCCTATTTATTCCAATGTTTAAATAAGGGCAGAACGGAGCACAAAGCTTCTCTGTTCATTTTCAGGCCCTTAGGCCCAGATTTTCTGGGCAGATATGAAGGGTGTGTATGCTGCATAGCACACACGGAGTTTGACATGACCCAAGTGCATTAAATTTATTATACATGTACACAACTATCCATCCAGCATGTGAACATTAGGTTTAGGGAGAGTGCAGTCATTTCAGACAGTCTTTAAACAGCTAATACCACTAATACCTTTGAAATACTTCAAGTACCTTTCACAGTCAGGTGATAGCAGAAGAAATACAGTATATGCAAAACCATTTCAGAACAAGGAGGGCAGCAAAGTCCTGAGAGAGCTGATGCAGAGCTTGGGTGCAAGTGGCACTTCTCCAGGTGGGAGACCTGTCCATGGCACCACTTCTCAAAGTAGTATCCTCAGGTTAAACTGACAGACCGTGGCAAAACAATTTAAAACAGCCATAGCCAGTTTGCAGCCCTCTCTCTCTTCCACAGTGATGCATTTTGTTTTGCTGACACCTTGACTTCCAAGAAGCAAAAGTGATTGCTCGAATTTCTCATAAACAAATCCCATAAGACAAAACGCTCTCTATACTCCATTTCACTCCAAATCCCCAAGAAACTTGTGATGTTGGAGGGCAAGTTATTTCTTTTGGCTGGCCTTGCTACAAAAATCACATGCTTTATTTTCTTCTTTACAGAATTCATATTGTGTTAATAAAATACCGTTGATTCCCTCTGGCTGACTCTGCAGGAAAGCTATTCCTGCAAAGCTTCTAGTCTAAGTTAAAGTAATCTTGCTTAAAACTGGCCATAATTGTCTCAGTCTCTTAAGTTGAACACTAAGCACAGGAAATATTGCCAATTTGAGTCAGGATTCAGCATTCTGTGGAGGCAGGATAAGCTAACCAAAGGTAAGGAATTCAGTAAACACAAGGGGAATTTG
Source organism: Bucco capensis (assembly GCA_013396975.1). Classification (NCBI taxonomy): domain Eukaryota; kingdom Metazoa; phylum Chordata; class Aves; order Piciformes; family Bucconidae; genus Bucco; species Bucco capensis. The sequence continues at coordinate 996,431 of VWZO01022872.1, forward strand.
ACCTGGTGTTTCTTTGAGCCAGCTTCTGTATTTTTGGCCTCTCTCTAAAGAGAATGGAAAAATATAAGAAAATCAAAGCAGACGAGAGTTTAATGAGAGTTGTACTCTCCAGAGTACTCATTACTCCATTAGCCAAGTCCCACATCCATGGTGTTGGGACCTGAGAGGAGTTCTTCCTCCACAGGAATGATTGAGCAATCCACTCTCCTTATAGCTGGGACAGGATCTAATTCCTTGAAAGGCTGTAGACAGTCAATGGGAAGCTGACACTGGAAATAAGCCTGTGGACAGTCTGACTTTAAAAGAGGGGGAGAAGCCCTTCACCTTTTAGGACAGCCTCCCAAGGAAGATAGCCTGCTTCACAGCTCCAGTAAACATGGGATGGTGAACAATTTCAAAACAAAACGCAGGTGCAGTGCTGGATGTCAGTATATGTTCCTTGGGTCTACAAGGAGATGCTTTCACTGTTACTCCAGAGCCTCACCGCAGGCTTACTAGCAGCTCTGCCTATGACTGTTCTGCATTTCTGAAGTCAAGCAAAAAAACCCCAAAACCTAAGTAACTGTATAGGAATCTGCTTTCCACTCACTTTAATCCTAGTTCCATTTCTGTGCCATGGTGGTAAGGTCTGTGTAAGCTTCCAGTATGGGCTGGATGTTACCAGCCCTTGCAGTGAGTTCAGTTACATACATCAGGATGCCATTTCTCCCAATCCTGAGCTGATTCAGATTTGAGCTCTGAGAAAACTTTTGGCAATATATATAGAGGATACAGAAGGGCACACAAATCAGAGCACGGGAATATTTTGTGAATGTTGATGTTGCCAAATTTATTTATTATTTATTTTTCCAGGTTTTAGGTTTTTTTTAAATTAAGCTAATATTTGAAATGTAAACTAAATCTTTTTGTTGTTCTTTGGCATTATTCATGTCCGTATTGCCTTTTATTTTCATTCAAAACCCTAGCAGTAATTTGCAGTGCTACCTTCCCATGTCTCCAATTCATTTCAAAGAGAAAAACCTAATGCCATTTTAAACCAGGAATAATGGCACGATTTTGATGGTATCAATAGGTCAAAAAAAAATCTTTTGCCACTATGGTTTAGAGCAGGAAGCAGGATAACCTGGAGCCCTAGCAGAAAAAGCTCATGCCCAAGTGTGTCTTAAGGAGAACAGAGATGCCCTTTTCTCCAGTTTATTAATGACCTATGGCTATCCTTAAAAGGCCAGGAGGATCCTCAAAAAGGTAAAATAACTTCATGACAAAGCAGAACAGACTACTTTTCTTTAAGAATTCAAGAAGTTTCAAAAACTGTACTGGGTCAGCCAAAGGTCTACCTTCCCTAGCCAATAATACTGCATGTAATAAAGCTATCAGAGAGAATTACCACATTCCACATTCAGGTCTGTGCCCTACAACAACTATTCCCAACAATTACTTGGCTTTGAAGCTCCCTTCTGCCATTTAAGATCTAAGGCAATCATTGGGTACCCAAAAGACCATCTATTGTTTCTAATTATGATAGTTACTCTTATAAAGGATATCACCTTTCCCCACAAACCTTTCATGCTCATTCCTCCATGGGAAGGTTTCTTCTTGCACATTGTTGGCCTCACCACAGTTGATCTTAAATTTTTAAGGCTTCATGTTTATCCAGAACAATAAAGTTTCCAATCCTCCAAGTCACTCCACTGAATTACTTCCATGCATAACAATCACACATATGAGCAAACACTTGGAGGATCAAGACCTTAGATAAAACATAAGTTGTAATACATCTGTGTCCAAACCCATTAAAGATAAGAAGCCTGTGGAAATTAATCTTGCTTTATAAGTAATTCTCTATTTGCATAGGTTATTTTATCTGGAAGTGATTTTCAAAGAGCTAAAGAGAGCACACACACAAAAGGAAAAGAAAATGCTGCAGCACAGACACCTAAAATAAACCAGTGCTGCTATTTAAGTAGTTTGAGAGAACCCATATGAGATGAGATTATAGAAACAAGCAAGTAGTACGAAACAACGAGGTGTTTATTTCTTTAAAGGCTCCCCCTCACCCTTTGTTGTTGCTCCTTTTCTGAGCAGAACACTCTGCTGTCCCTCTGCCGACACTGTACAACCATCATTCATGCCTTTTCATCTGCACACAGCCCACATCCTTTCTTACCTTGAAAAGAGCTAAATGCTCTTTTTCCTCCAAAGAACAATTTTTTATTTTCCCTGACAAGGCCTTTTATGTAATTAGCTAGAGAAGCCATGGCCAAAAAGAAAGAATAGCATGTGTAAAATCATGCCAGAGAGAAGAGTAGGTAGTAACTTGTTGAGTCTATTACCACACAAAATGTTGAAATCATTGGTGTGTTCTCATAAATCAACAGCCATATTTAGTCTTAACTATAACCAGCCCTGAGCAACATGGAATAGAGAGAAAACACTTAAGGAAAAAAGTGGTGATGCTCCTGAAATGAGGAGCAGAGGAAGCAGCAGATAAGAAAGGCAAAGGGTCATCGCCCAGACAGGGACTTGATCTTATAGGTTGGAACTGAAGTATCCTAGCATTCAGGGCTGATTAAAGAGTGCCAATCACATGGGCTTATACCAAGTCTGGTGGTGATTTGGAGATATTAAAGAACCATTCAAACCTAGTTAAAACTTGGACATTTATGTGGGTTGCTCACTAAAACAAAAATTGAGCCCAGAAGAGCCAGAACTCCAGGCTACACGATGGGAGACAAAAGGGCTTGCACTGCAGACCATAGAAGATCATTCTTTTTCAATTACACTTGACAGATCTAAATTATTCTAAGAGGAATAGGTTTGGAAAAGGGGAAAGCAGTAACAGTGAATCACAGAACAGAATGTAACTTGAGTAACAGCTGAAAAATCTCATCAGATCCTTTTCTTTTAGGACTGGGAGTCTCCTTTCACTCCTCCATTTTGTTCATCCCCTTACCCTTCTGGTTGAGCTGGTTTGATGCAGATTTAGGGCCCCCATTCATTCCAGTTAGATGGCTTTTCTGTGAAGCTGTTTACCAAACCCATGTTATACTCCTGTTGACAGGATTTCACTGCTTTCCAATAAAGTAATGGATTTCTTACATGCCACAGTTTCTAAAAGTCCCTTCTTCAGCAAAGTCCTCCACAGCACAGAAACATTTAGTAGTTCTATTAAAGCAGTGGCTGTGGCCCAGAAAAAGATATTTTGCCTACCATGAACTCTGCCACCCATCAGTTTGATTTGCAGCAGTGCAAGCAAACCTCCCAAACAAGTTCCTGTTTGGTGGCCTGTAAATTCACTAGAGGGAACAGGTGACCCACAAGAGCCTTGCTCAGCTCTTTGCCTGCAGACTTTGGAGTCCTTAGGCTATAAGGGCTTCCCTAAGCTACTGCTGAAGTTTGTCTAACAAGGTGATTTCTTTCAGTCCCTATCTTCCTTCTCACCTTACTTGCTTCTGTGTATCTGCTGAGTCCAGCCATACCAAGCAGCCATACTTTTTACAAATTCCATTTGTGCCTCCCTCATGTGAAATCCAATAGAATTTTCTTCTACTTTTGCTTGAAGTCCTTAACACAGTCATCATTCCCACTGAAGCATTGAAAATATGAGTTACTTCTTCCAGTTCCAGCATTTGTACATTTTTATGAGAATCAGGAAAAGCACAACTGCAAACATTGAGACAATAGTAACTAACAGATTCATTGGGTTTTGACTTGCCTCAAAACCAGGCATTTCTGACTTGTATCATGTCTCCCAAGTATATTACACACTCCCAATATGCTTTTATCAAGAGTTTAAGCTTTGTACATTCTTCTCTCATCAATATTCAGCAAGACATTCAGGTTTTCCTGACTACCAGTTTAGTTTTTGCATAGCGCTCCCTTTTCAGTGCCATGCAGAGAAAGCATCAGGGTGTGTGAACTGTGTGGGTAATCTGTCAGCTATACACAGTGACTAACATGTAAAGTAACTGTCAAGGTACTATGAATATCCAAAGTAAATGCTGAGCAGATCAGAGAAAATTCAGGCCAGGTCATTTTCTTCTTTCACTTAACCAAGAGAACAATTTAAATATCAGTCTGAAATTCACACTCAGTGATGATCTCCAACTGGCTAAACTCTTACAGCAACTCTAGTTGCAACTCAGCTTTTAGAGTCAACAAACGACACAGGTGCAGGTATAAAGCTCTTCTACTCAGTTCAGTTTTTAGGCTGGCTGCTGAGTATGGCAACCTCTACAATTCCACCTTCTCTATGCCTTGGTTCATAGCATGGATGTGCCATTAGTGCCACACAAGAGGAACCAATAAGGATTTCCACCATAAAACTCTTCTCTATGCTTCCAGCAAAACAAACCAGCATGCTAGACTCATGTTTGGAGCATGTTCTTGCATCATCTGGATTAATTTTCTTTCAGTATTATTGCCTTAGAACTGCCAGTAGTAGTGAGTAGTTCCTGGCTTTTAGGAAGTTCCAAAAGCTGAGGGCAGTTTAGAAGTATTTGAACAGTTCTTATTGTAAAGCAAGCTCAAAATCATTCTATATCTTTGTGAGATCCTCCTAATTCAAGAGCTGTTCCCTGTCCAACATGGGACATGCTTAGCAGGACCCTCTTGAGACACAGATGATGTGTAGTTTATCCAATGGGTTAAATATAGGGAATATCCTTGGCTCTTCATGGAATGCATACTAGCTGCTCATTTTTCTCCTTTTGTTTTGTCACATTATCAACAACTGGAAAGCAAGCTTACACAAAATATTTTACTTTCAGTTGAATTCAAATTAGCATCTTATGAGAAATGATGACACAACCCATTGTGATGGCTTTCAGTAGAATGCTGCCAAAAAGTGATTGGAGAATGAAAATTGAGATTCATTACATTTAAAATGGACTTTTGACCAGGAAGATCAATAACTGCATTTTTCTCTGCAGATTTAGAGGCCAAATGAATCCCTGGTTTAACCTCTGAACTCAGAGGGTTTCATAAAGAGAGGAATTTGTCTGTAAGGGTCATGCATGTGCATGCTTTCCAGGCACAAGATTGAAGTTGTAGTCATTTAAACACAGAAGATAAAAAAGAAAAACCCACAAGAGGTCAGATAGGGAAATGAGACTTAAGAATGCTGCTCCCTGACCATTGGACAGCAATTGATATGCTAAACAACAGTACACAGAAAAGGATGAAGTCCAGAAAGAAAAAGCAGATGTCCCTGAAGAATTAGCACAACTGAAATGGTGTTAGTTGTCTGCACTCAGGGTCACTGATGACCATGGGAACTTCCATTCTGCATTGCCCTCAACCAAAGACACAGTCATTGGTCATCTGAGTGGTTAGTAAAAAGCTGACATTTTTCTTCCATTTATGTGAGAATATTGGCATTGCCTTCTCACCTCAAGTTATTTTTCAACATAAGCACTTGCTGTAGCTGCTACAGAAAGATGAGATGAGCTATGTCAGCTCAACCAGCTGCTCCAGCTGTGAGAAGAATCACACTGAAAATCCAGATTGTAAACAAACTGGAACCCACTTCCAAATTTCTGAATTTGATACAATTTCTACAGCACTCATACACACACCCAAAGGGTAATATTTCCATCTTAAAGAGCTGTCAATGATTTAAAAGTGAAAAAGCTAACAAAAATATCAAATGTAACAGTAATAAATATTGAAAGCTGGCACTGATACCACATACAGAGGATGGTTTACTCCAAACTGATTCATCACCCACAGTGCATATTGCCTTTCCTTCCACCCAGCTGGCATTAGTAAAGTAACAACAGCATAAATAGCAGATTTGGAAAAATTTGTTAGGCTTGTAGCAGCATTGAAAACAAGACTTCATTTAACATAAAATTGAGCTATTTTCTGGCTGTTTGTAAAAGATGAAACATGATCTAACATTAAATAAACTAGATGATGCAAGGTTTTGAAGTCAGAATCCCATTCTTACTGCATAAAAAAAAATACACTAACAATGACACCTCTTAGTTCATGCAGACTGGTTATGGGAATGCAATGACCAATGCTTTGCATCTGTTTGCATATAGAACTAGTAATTATTTGTTTATTCTTTTCTAATTGGTATTACATTAATACTTAGCTAGGGATCCAAGCATGGTACTATAGAGACATAACAGATGCTCTGTTCCAAGGATCTCAATTTAAAATTGAGTCTACTGCTTAACAGTGGACTAGGAAAGTCCCTTAAGGTACCAGTTGGTTTGTTTGGGTTGTTTTGTTTTTAAAAAAGCCATTTTTATGAATCACATTGACCTTTCTGAGGTATTTTCTTCTCAAGGGAAATTTCATTTTATTTAGAGGAAACATTACCACTCAATTTGAAAGTAGCACAAGGATTTTTCTGAAGTGTTAGAATTTTCTTGGGGGAAAAAAAAAACCTTTCCTGATATTACCAAACAAACAGAGAATTCTATTGATATCATTCAAAAAGCTACAAAAGTGAAAGAAGTTAAAGAGTCTTTGGACTTTGGACTGTAGTTATTATTTATGTCTTTTAATCTCCTTCTGAAAGGTCTGGAAGCACCCTCTGTTATCTGTGCCATCTATGAAACATTACCACAAAGACACTTATTGCCCCCTCACTGGCTTCCATCACCACCTAATTACACAAGTACCTTGGAAATTCCAAGGTGGAGATCCTGACACAAATATAATCTGGAATGTGTCGATCAAAACCTAATTTAAAGCCATTTTTAAAAAACCCTGGATGTTAAAAGCAGAGTGCAGAGCTACAAACAAACACTTTACACTAAGCCTCTCAGCTACGAAATGATGTGCAGTCCTAAGAAATTCCCTAAGAACTTTGTGTTTGATGGGCCATGGGAACAGAGGTGTGGATTTGTAACTGTTCTAATGAATTGGGAGGACAAAAAGCCACTGTCATAAAAAGTGATCCAGCTCTCTTTTTTGCTAACCAGATGAAAAATTAAGGATTTTAATTCCTTGTCCACTTTTATCTCTCACATAGGCATATCATAGGCAGGTTTCCTGACTATCCAGCTGATAACGCAGGAGGTTCAAAGGCTATTCTTACTGAGAAAACTCCAGAGCAGGTACTGTTACTCCTCTAATGAAAAAGGTTAATGGGACTTGGGAAAGAACTGCCACAAAACATGTCTGTTTATTTAACTAGCAATTCTTCATAATGATGGCCTCTAACTATTCCAAGAACCTTATGGTTAAAAAACTTCTTGTTGCAAGTAAAAGGATTATTTTCTTCCAGGATAAATCACTAAAATCAAGTACTAAAATTTGTTCCCTTTGAGATGTGCAGCCAGTTAGTCCTGGTGGAAAGTACCCAGGCGTGCAAGTTACTGACAGATGAGTGTCTGAGGGAGAGAAGATGGAAGGGCTAAGCTACAAAGAGTTGCTCACCTGTTGCCAAATCCACATAGTTAGACTGGTTAGCTACTAGTAGAAATTCAACAGTGTAAAAAGCCTTGGTTTAAAACACACCTCCAAATCTACCCAAGAGGCTGAAACTGAAAGAGGGTAGATTTAGATTAGGGTGTTAGGAAGAAGTTCTTAACTGTGAGGGT
>VWZO01022872.1:1004187-1201158 GCA_013396975.1 Bucco capensis
TGTAAAAGATGAAACATGATCTAACATTAAATAAACTAGATGATGCAAGGTTTTGAAGTCAGAATCCCATTCTTACTGCATAAAAAAAAATACACTAACAATGACACCTCTTAGTTCATGCAGACTGGTTATGGGAATGCAATGACCAATGCTTTGCATCTGTTTGCATATAGAACTAGTAATTATTTGTTTATTCTTTTCTAATTGGTATTATATTAATACTTAGCTAGGGATCCAAGCATGGTACTATAGAGACATAACAGATGCTCTGTTCCAAGGATCTCAATTTAAAATTGAGTCTACTGCTTAACAGTGGACTAGGAAAGTCCCTTAAGGTACCAGTTGGTTTGTTTGGGTTGTTTTGTTTTTAAAAAAGCCATTTTTATGAATCACATTGACCTTTCTGAGGTATTTTCTTCTCAAGGGAAATTTCATTTTATTTAGAGGAAACATTACCACTCAATTTGAAAGTAGCACAAGGATTTTTCTGAAGTGTTAGAATTTTCTTGGGGGAAAAAAAAAACCTTTCCTGATATTACCAAACAAACAGAGAATTCTATTGATATCATTCAAAAAGCTACAAAAGTGAAAGAAGTTAAAGAGTCTTTGGACTTTGGACTGTAGTTATTATTTATGTCTTTTAATCTCCTTCTGAAAGGTCTGGAAGCACCCTCTGTTATCTGTGCCATCTATGAAACATTACCACAAAGACACTTATTGCCCCCTCACTGGCTTCCATCACCACCTAATTACACAAGTACCTTGGAAATTCCAAGGTGGAGATCCTGACACAAATATAATCTGGAATGTGTCGATCAAAACCTAATTTAAAGCCATTTTTAAAAAACCCTGGATGTTAAAAGCAGAGTGCAGAGCTACAAACAAACACTTTACACTAAGCCTCTCAGCTACGAAATGATGTGCAGTCCTAAGAAATTCCCTAAGAACTTTGTGTTTGATGGGCCATGGGAACAGAGGTGTGGATTTGTAACTGTTCTAATGAATTGGGAGGACAAAAAGCCACTGTCATAAAAAGTGATCCAGCTCTCTTTTTTGCTAACCAGATGAAAAATTAAGGATTTTAATTCCTTGTCCACTTTTATCTCTCACATAGGCATATCATAGGCAGGTTTCCTGACTATCCAGCTGATAACGCAGGAGGTTCAAAGGCTATTCTTACTGAGAAAACTCCAGAGCAGGTACTGTTACTCCTCTAATGAAAAAGGTTAATGGGACTTGGGAAAGAACTGCCACAAAACATGTCTGTTTATTTAACTAGCAATTCTTCATAACGATGGCCTCTAAGTATTCCAAGAACCTTATGGTTAAAAAACTTCTTGTTGCAAGTAAAAGGATTATTTTCTTCCAGGATAAATCACTAAAATCAAGTACTAAAATTTGTTCCCTTTGAGATGTGCAGCCAGTTAGTCCTGGTGGAAAGTACCCAGGCATGCAAGTTACTGACAGATGAGTGTCTGAGGGAGAGAAGATGGAAGGGCTAAGCTACAAAGAGTTGCTCACCTGTTGCCAAATCCACATAGTTAGACTGGTTAGCTACTAGTAGAAATTCAACAGTGTAAAAAGCCTTGGTTTAAAACACACCTCCAAATCTACCCAAGAGGCTGAAACTGAAAGAGGGTAGATTTAGATTAGGGTGTTAGGAAGAAGTTCTTAACTGTGAGGGTGGTGAGGCACTGGATCAGGTTACCCAGAGAAGTTGTGGATGCCCCATCCCCAGAAGTGTCAAGGCCAGGTTGGTTAGGCCTTTGAGCAACTTGCTCTAGAGGAAGATGTCCCTGCCTATAGTAAAGGGATTGGAATTAGGTGAACTTTAAGGTCCTTTCCAAGTCAAACCATTCTATGCTTCTATAAAAGTGATTCTAGTGTGTTTGCATTTAGTATCAGTACAGTCCAGCAATAATTAGTTTGGTTTAAGCAGAGAAGAGTTTCTTACACAGGCATGGCTAAGCCTTGATTTGCTGCAAAGGATCATTAGCAAGCTTGAACACTGATGTGAAGGAAGTATCTTAGTTTATCTTATGTATTCTTGTAGTGAACTCAATTCCTGGTAAAATCCCTCTTCTGACTCATGGCTAATGGAAGGGGCTGATAGTCTTTTCCTCTGATCATCTGGGTGTCACACAGGAAGTGATTAAGACCAGCTGAGACAGGCAAGGGAGTAGTTGGCACTCAGAGCCATTTCCACCCATCACAATAATCTTTGCAGGGTGACAAGTCCATAGAGGGAAATCAAATATGAAGCCCTGCACACAGGAGCAGGATTTGGCCTGAGTGAACCAGGTGTGTAGCTACTAGCAGGCTAGGAAATCTAGACAGAAAACCGACCTCTACTGTACTTGTAAAGCTCCCCTCTTGAAGCAGAATGTTGTGTTCAGCAGCTGCCTGCATTTGATGATCTAACACAGGTATAGTAAAACAGTATTTTGGATTCAATCCTTCTTATATATAGTATAGTATAGTATGGCTAGGCTTCGCGAACGAAGNATCCTTCTTAGAGTCATAGGAAAAAGCCTGGGGCATAGTAGCAGTCTCTATGTGGTTTGAGGGGATGTATGCCATGACTAGCCCAGCACAAAGCACAGGACTCTAACCATTAGTTACTCTACTTAGAAAAACACACAAGAAAACTGTTACAAACAGCTCTCTGTGCCTCACTAAAGCTGAACTCAGGGCATGCTCCTGGTTTTAGCCAAGTTCAGAGCATGCTGAGGTCAACTCTGCTGGCCTCTGTATCTAAGCTACACTGTTGTTCAGTCCCAGACAGAGCAAAGGAGACCTATTGGCTAAGTTTTCAGCTTCTAAAGCAGAAACACATGCCAGAGTCAAGAAGGCTTTGTTGGCTGCTCTGAGCAGCAGGGGAGCCACCCTGCAAGTATGGCTTGTTGCTGAAGAAGGCTTTAGGGAACATGATGCTAATTAGACCTGCTACCAACAAGGATAAACACCGCTCAAAAAGAAAATGTTACAAGAAATGATACCAAGCAAAACTGAATATGGTAGTAGATTCTGGAGAAATATATTCATCCCATCCTCATCCCAGCTCTGAATTCCCACCTTCAGCTATTTTGCTGTCTTTCCTGGTCATCTGCTTTCCCTTTGCATAAAAAAAATATAAAGAAAGCCAAAAGTCTAGAGATTGTTTTACTGTCTATTTTCCCTGTGTAAAAGAAAAACACATAGAAGAAAAAACCTACATCTATTTTCCAAACAAATTTTCACTAGCAGTTATCTGATTTTTCAGTGATTTTCAGGCCTTTTCTTTCTCCCTTTCTAATCAGCACAACCAAGAGCAGAGTCTATGTCACATCCTGAACAGAATATCCTCAACTCATAACTTTAATAGAATGCAGTTAGCAAAACAAAGCTCAGTACAATTATGATTTTACCTGAATGTCACACAAGTAAACCTTTTTTCTCTCCAACTGAGTCAGCTGCATATTAAAAAAATCCTTAAGGCAACTGGGTTTGTTCCACATTGGTCTACTGGGCAAAATAGTAAATGAAATCCTGGCCCATTGAAGTTAATGGGAGTTTTGCCCTTGACTTCAAGGGAGACAAGATTTTTACCTTTTGTATATATTAGCTTCCATGAATAGGTTGGTTACTCCCAAGTTAAACTCCACGTAAAATCAAGATGGAACTGGATTTAAAAAGTAAGCATTTTACAAGACTTAGGTAAAGACACTTTGGGGAAAATAAAATACAAATTAATCACTTCACGAACCATTGCTGCATTATTATATATTCTATAGTTCTTTTTCCTTTGACAACTCTGACCTTACTTGACTTTGTAATGTAGCTGGCCTTCTGCACGGACTGCTTCCATGACATTTTACAAATATCTTTCAAAAAGGCATGCCAAACAGATCTTATGCAAAATACTTAGTGGTTTAGTCAGAAAAATACATACTGTCTCGACTGAAAAGAAGCTTTTCTTTGCATTTTTTTATATACACTTCAAGAGAAATTTAAGATTCTGAGGCATCAGTGTAATCTCCCTGCATCTGTTCCAGATGTCTATCCCTAATGGTTTTTTATGTTTTGCTCCACAGATAATCATCAGATGTAATGATTTTTAGCCTTGCCCTTATACTGCTGCCAACAAAATTATGATCTTTTCCTGTAGCTCATTAGATCTCATCACCATGAAAATAAGCCAAGAGAGTTGCCATTTAGCAGGCACATTCCCCTCACCCAGCTCCCCCTCATTTGCAATATTAAATAACTCAACAGAAAGGTTGCTTACTTACCAAGATTTTGGTTGTACATTCAATTGCTGCACAGAGAAAGAAGTCATTTCCACATTATGGTAATCGCAGTACATGATCTAGAAGCATCTAGCAAAGGGGTAAGAAGTATGTATCAGGTGCTGTGCAAATATATGCTCTTGATCCTCACTTGGCACTCTATGCAATACTATACTATTCATGATTACCAACAGCTAATGATCCCCCTTGAACCCCAGTAATCAGTTTGTGAATGGCAGTGCAAGAGATCCCCAGTAGTTACAGTTAATTAATATCCCTATTTCCCAGGGACAGAAAAATACTGTTATGCAATGAGGTACTGCAATAGGCACACACTCCCCCAACTATAATGTCATACTTTCACCAATGAATTATCAGAAGTAGGTTTAAAAGTCAGAGGAGGACTGAAGAGGCTTTGTGGAGTTGTACTGTTTTGTATCTAGCATTTTGCAAATATGTTTTTATTCTGACAGCAAATACACCAAGAGTACTTTTCAGTAACAGAAGTTGATACCTACATTTGCACTCACTGTTGTTTTTTCTGTTCCACACTGCTCTGGATGCTTCTTTTAGAAATAAGCAGGCTGGATTTCACATGTGCCATCACCTGGAGCTAATACTCTGATTACTTCAAGTTATTCCATGCAGGAGAATGGAAATGGTACTTAGTCTTTCTTAAGCTACACAATGGGCAGATGTACTCACTTCCAGACAACAATTAGCTGCAATGAAGCCGTTCAGTAGGTAGACTACTAGCCCATCAGTTCTCCACTGCAGAAAAACCTGATCTCTGTTGGTCAGTGATCTAGACTGTATGGCTAAAGCCAAGCAGTATCAATAACTCCTCTTCACCTCTACCACCCACTTCCCTAAAACCCCCCAAAAATCCCAGACCTAAACCAAGCAAAGCTAACAGGTTTTTCATAAACACATTCAATGGAGACTAACATTTTGAAGGGATTGCCAGAAAACAAACCCAAGAGTGAGTGAATTTAAGTGGTGAGTTAAACTACATTTGGGCAGCATCTGCCAGGTGGCAAAAGACTAGAGCGTATGCCAACCATGGACTGAAATGCATGACTATTAAAGCTGATTGTAGGATTTTGCAAGTTCCCATAAAGCTATTAAATCCCACTCAACATTTTTGAATCATTCCTACAAGAAACAGGTCACTGGGCTGCTTTTTTTTTTTTAACAGCTTAAACTTTGATTGTAAGTGCACACCCAAAAGTAAACAATGCTCAGAAATTCCTTGCTAGGAGAACACTGTTACTAAAGCTACACAAGCAAATTTGCCTGTGAGGGAACAAATCACAGAATGTTAGGGGTTGGAAGGGACCTAGAAACATCATCTAGTCCAACCCCAAATCCAGAGCACTTGCCCTCATCTAGCTACATGGCACAGAGTCCCAGGCCTACCATGAGGAAAGTAAGATCTCCTCCAACTGACAGAAAAAAATCACCTTACAGAAATAATCAGCCTATAGAAAGAGTTGTAATTAAATGTCCTTAAACTATGGGGACAGGACAGGGAGAAGCCCATTTACAGCATACTGCATGTTATGTCGTCGTCGTGGCTTGGGGTCTCCTGTGGCCCCTGGTGCAATAACTGTGCCNATGAGTGGATAGTTCAAGCCTTAGCACCATAGCTCGTACTGCAGTTCTGAAAGTCATAGGCAATTTTTTTCCCTGGACCTTAAAACACAGATGCAGGCAAGACAGAAGGATAAGGACAGTTCAACAGTCTCATAGCAAGTTGATGAGAACAAACTCTATATAACCTCTTTCAGTATCATTCATCTATATAAAAACATGAAAGTAAACAATTCCAATCAGAGCCTGGATGTACTTAAAATATTACCAGTAGAACTCAAAAACATTGTTTAAAATTAAAATTTTTGTCAATAGCACATGTGCTTACAGGTTTCCTGCTGGATATACCCACCTCTGAGATGCTGAAAAGGGTTATGGTTACCCTTTGGTAGGCAGCCAGAGCAGAGGGTGGAGGTGACAAGGCTGGGTACTAGCACTATAGTAAAGGATACACTTTGAGTAGCTGTGTTGATTTTGGATACAAGAGGCCTGCTGGGACACTAAAAATCTATTTTGAACTCTAGTCAATCTGTTAATCTATCTCAAGGAATGAAATGCTTCACTGCTTATCACCACAAGGTGTGACTGAAGAGTGGTTGGGGTTTAAATTACTATATTTAATTAAATGGAAGATACTGCAATGCTTGGGGAAATCCACTAATGAAATTTCACTGGCTGCAAAGCATAGCCCTTGTCATTATCCCCTTCCACTGTCCAATCTTCAGTGCATCAGAACGCATTCTTTAGAAAACAAATATTTTTACTGTTATAGGAAACGTCTTACAATTGAAAGGTTTTATTTTCTACTCTTTCATGGTACTGCCAATATTAATGGTCCATTAATAAACTTCAGTGACCACAGATTTTCTGATCTACACTCATCAGTAAATGATCTTAGAATTCCTCTCAGGGACAAGAGAGCACAATGAAAGGTGCCTGGGAACATGAGAATGGTAAAAAAAAGCAGCTATCACCTTCTGCCTTTTTCAGATAATGAAGTATAAATGGCCAGGAACTAAAGTTATGGAAATTGATGTAGCCATACCCAGTTATCAGCTTGCAGGGATAAAGATGCTGGGCTAGCCATGTATATCTGTCAGAATTTGGCACAACGTCTCTATTGAATCTCTCTTACCCATTAGAACAATTTCAGTCTTTAAACACGTATTGAAATTAGACATGCCTCAGGGCAATCTCTCAAAATCCATCTCTATAAAGTCAATCTGCCTTAGAAGCACTAGGACAAATTCATAATCTGGGTCCAAGTCCAGAGGGAACTTTAAGTTGTATTTCATTAAAGTATTGTGCTTCTGCATGGTTTCAGAAATTGGTCTTACTCCATAAAAGTCTTCAAGGGTTGGGAGAGAAATCACCTCTTTTCCAATGGTATATTGAGAGAGTCAGCATCTGTTCTAAAGTTTGCAGGTGGGAGTACCCTCAGCATAAATTAAAAGGGTTTTTCTGTAATGGCCAGCCAACTCTGGAGTTCATAGAGGGCTACCAAGCATTGTATTGGATGTTGTGTTTCCCCAACATTGGAAAGCTGAAAGTGAAGGAGGAAAAATACACACTGGTTCATGAGTTTTATAGTACATGTCTAACAAACCTTGCACATGGAAGTGTTTTACCCAGCTCTTCACGTCCCTTTCTATCTCTTTCAGATCCTTGAGGAACTGGAAGCCAAAAAGATGATGGCTTTGCAGGAAAAGGCTCAAAAGGGGAGAGACAAAGAAGGCGGGAAGGAAAAAACAAAAGGAAAAACACCACAGAAAGCTGAACCCAAAGTAAGGTTTCTTGGAATAAAAATATTTAGCAGTTAGTGGCCACAGAGCCAAAATATGTGGGCAGAGGCTATTAGTTTACATTAGACTCTTCACCAAGGTGTTGGGCTTGGGTTCAGAAGCTCAGGGACTGCCTGCCTGAGGCCAATCCCTCTCAGACCTTGAGGGTTCTGGGGAACTGAATTTTACCTCTCATTTTAGAAATTTCTATAGCTGTGACTCACCTCAGTGGGAAGAATTGGTCTAGATGCCAGCTGCTGGAGACATAGATGAGTAGGAAAAAAAAAACCTCTTTATGGCTTTGACATTGTTGCCAAGACAGTGTGTGCACACTTCTGAAAGCACTATTGCTTGATTTTTCTACAGATAACAAAATAGCACCCAGCTATCTAACCAAGCATTTCCTCTTTTAATGTGAGGTACAGAGAATTAAGTTGCTGCCACCCCTTCACACAGTAAGCAGGGAACAAGAACTTTAGTCTAACTTGGATATCCACCTCAGAGTGGATTTCAAACTAATTTATAAGTGGAGTTCTTTGTTAGCCAGTAAGTAGCAGTCAGACATTTTCAGTCCACATTCTTAGGGTATGAACTCTTTTTTGCTTCCAGTCAGGGTGAACTCCACTTAATGTATGGTACACTCCCTGAAATCTTTGTTTTACTAAGGGCTAGTTTCACTGAAGTTATGCTTCCAACTTATTTCAGAAGCAACTTCACTGAGGAAAACACCTGTGGAACAGACCAAAGGGCATCTTCAAAAGAGAACTATGCAACAAAAAAATGCAGGCTTTTGCTGAAGCAGCCACTTTTGTTTCTCATTTACTTTACCATATAAACAAAATGGAAACAATATTTTTCTTAATAAGGATCATTAATCTCTCACCAAGTATGTGGAGGAGAAGGGTGAGTTTTCTGGGGCAAAGCTTGCCTTTCACTGCAAGCTTTACACTAATTTTAAGTCCTAACCCTAGAACAACCATATAACAAAAAAAAGATGCTTTTCTTGGACAATGTCCCTTAATCTGGCCAAAGCTCTCATAACAGCTATCCGGGAACCTAAACTACATGAACTTAGGAAGCATCAGTCTATTTTATTGGGAGATAGATAGAATCTGTTAACTTGTAACTTAGATAGCATCTTTGCTGGTTGAAAACACTATTTGGGTCATATGAAACAATGTTTGAGGTTGGGTTTCTTCCCCCTTTGTAAGTGAAGCTGCACAGCAAGCTGAAGGAGCAGCATACATAAGTCTGTTCTCCAAGTTCTTTTAAGCCTGATCTTGCATTGCCAACCAGGGAGGGTAGTGTCTGCTCCTGTACAAACAGGAAACTAAGTTCAGGTCACACATCTTCAGACAGTTTTTTTTACCATCAGGGTGACACTATCACAGCATTTGTGAAGACATCATGATGCAAGCAATGGAAGACGATTACTGCACTTTGTTGTACCTTAGTGACAGAGCAAACCCAACCTAAGGGAGCAACAGAGGAGAAAGAGGAGTGCAATGCCTGCAGACCTAAGCCAAACAACATTGATATCACGTTGTTTGCTGTCTGCGAGACTTCTGGTGACTTGTATTAGTGCTGAGTTCAGCTCTGTGGGACCACTTCATGCTGTAACCCCTTAAATCAGCACTTGCACTGAAGAACTCTGTGGGAAAGATCAGATAAAGGCACATGTACAAAGGCAATTGCTTAGAAAAGCTTTTGAAATTAGAGACTTTAAAGATTATTGTCATTCACAGTTATAGAACCCTCTAGCATCTCTGACAGCCTAGTTCCTTTTGGAAGGATTCATGGGGCTGTCCTCTAATGGCTTTGCCCTTGTCCTCACTCCTTCCCAACTAAGCTGGCCCAGAACAAAGCTCTGTGATGCCTCTGGTCTCAGAGAGGCAATGAAAAGGGCTGTTCCAGACACTTCAGTCTAAATCAAAGTGAGATGTTAATGTTCAGGCACACTAAAAATGCCAGACCCAACCCCAGCTCCTGAAACAGGATGGCAACTCACTCATCTGCCTTAAAAAAACCCCTCATTTTCACAGTATAAATTTGATTCCTTGTTGGTTTTGTACATTTCACTAGATAAGAATCAGCAATACCAAAAATGCATCTCAATCACCTCACAGCTTCTGCAAGGTTGTTTTGAAATGGGGTAAAATAACAATATAGAACTCTGGGACTTTGTAGCTTCATGTTGTTCTCATCTCTTCAGCCATCACAAGTCATGTCAAATAAAATTCTGAGCCATTATATCAGGTTCTCTATGGTTCATTGAGAAAGAACAAAGGGAACATTCTCCCCAAGGTTATAATTGTGACAGGGGAAAAAATAGCATCTAAGACCAGTTGAGAAGGGTTTGGAAAAGTTCTAACAGCAGGACTCTTCTTAAAATAAGTATAGACTATAAGTCATAGTGATGCAGGCAGAAAAAAGTCCTGCTCCTAACTTCAGTTCTTAAAGAAAACAAGAGTTTGATCCCAGGAGGAAATTTAAATATTTCTGAAAAGCCTGATAGCAATCTTTAAAAAGGCATATTTGATATCAAAGTAACTTCATTCTTTTTCTCCTCCACAAAGTGTTGATTTGATTTCCCATTGGCCATCTTAAAAAAAACAAAATAAACACAACCAACCTTAGCCCCATATGATCTCTCTTCTCAATAGCAGAACATGTTAGACCAGTCTGGACTGCTTTGCCCAGTAACATACTGCAAGCTCTCTGTCTCCCCAAACATGAACAAGGCTGTGCATCCCTAGATTTTGTCCAGAAATGTTTAACAGCAAGACTTTTTCTCCTCAGTGAAAGTCATTAGCAATATCTCCATAGCAAAAGTGCACAATGGAGTCCATTCAAAATTTTACCTGCAAAATAAATTAAATACAATTAAATTAAATATCATTTTACCTATTTAGGCTCACACAGTGTGGACTAGGCTTTGGCAAGCTTCAGAAATATATTCAAACTGTTACTTCCATCTTTCTGTTTAGGTTGAAATGTGTATTGTTGGTTCAAGGTGCCTTAGCACACTTAACCCAGAACAAGCATGAAATCAATCAACTGAACATGGAAAAACACATCAAATGACTTCAAAGGAATAGAAACTCTTTATATTACATTGATGTTTATGCTGTTGAAAGAAGAAAGAGGGAACACAAAAGTGTCTTCTGCAACTATCCTGTAGACACACAGTAGTTTTCATGAAAATCAATGAAACTGACACAACAATATTATTTACATCACTGTATAAAATCATTGAAGCTGGTAATTAACGTGATTTATTGGCTTATTTGTTACAACAAAAAACCTACTAATGTGTCCTATGCTATTAAGATGCTAAAAACAAAGAACTCATTTTTAAGCTCTTTGGAGAGGGGGTGGGAAGGTAAATTTTTTTTTCTTTTAATGTTAGCAATTTTCAGTATTTCCTTTTAGAGTATCATGTTTTAATCATTTTCTATAAGGTACTGTGGGAAAATGTGAGCAGAATGGATTCTGCCTCCTGCAAAAGATTCAAGAATGAATCTTAAAGTGGCATTCTCTGCACAAACTGAGAATACATTAGTGTAACTAAGAAGTGGAGCTCTGAGTGTCAAACCCTCAAATACTTGCTTATATTTTACCCCAAATGGTTCTTGATCTTTAGACAAGAAACTGCTGAATGTCTTTCAGACACATCTATAAAGCATAGGATAGATGTGATAAACCTATTTAGGTTTTATGTGATAAACCTATTTAGGTTTTGCACGTCCTTCTGGGCCCAAACTTTAATTACTGTAATAACACTTTAATTAAAACCAGATATTTAATAATGTACATGACCTGGCTGTAATTCTATGTGCTAATAGGTATGCAGTGGCATTTAGGGGTTTTATTTCATTTTACTTATTCCAAGAACTACACTTTATATCTTACTGATAAACCAGCAGGTTACAGACTACACATTGGTGAGCAAAGTCTGATATAACTTGTGTTGCCTTGCAAAAATCCACATTCACCTCCTCCCCAAACAATGGTCTCATTTCCCACTGATAACTACAAGCTTATAACATTTTGAAGACTTCTGATACAACATGAAGAAACATTCATAATTTGCTGACAGGTTTTTCTATCAGAAACATGAGTTCCATGAAATCAAACTAATTTCAGGAACTTGTCAATGTCATTTACTTTAGAGAGGAAAATGTCAAAATGTTTTGATAAAGTTGAAACAAAATATTTTGGTTTTGCAAGATACACCAAGATCACTATTTTGCTTTCCCATTACAGATTAAAGGGAGATTTCAACAGTTTTGAATTACTCATAAATTGGGAATTCCTTTTTGGGGGCAGGGAGAGGGAGCAACCCTGCAATAAGATTGACTGAAAAAAAACAGCAAGGTAATTTCATTTACATGTTGCAAGTCTCCTACCTATATTACAGGTTCAAACAAGCCTAAATTTAATTCTTGTGACCTCAGTAGGTCAACTGATGAACAGATACCTCTTCTCTCAGTGGGTTAAAACTGCCTTATAGCCTGCTAGGAAGATTTTGGTTGATAACAGCATTTTATTCCTTGAATTAAAACAAATCTTTAAAAATCTAATGAAAATTATGACACTGTCATACTTGCAAAGTTTCTACGTTGTAATATTCTGGTTTTTCTTTTCATCCCACCTCCTAATCCAGGAGGAAGGCTGGAAAATGGCTCCCAGTAATTTCCTTTCAATAATGGAGGAAGGAAGCTATCAATACAAAGGTCAGTAGAAAAAGATAACAATTACAGCTGGAATGTTCTAATTCAGCTTAATCTGAATGTCATGCTTATAAGGTCAAACAGTGCAGCTGCCCAAACTATGGAACATTATAGAAATGAGGATATTAGATAAAATGGTATTTAGGAAAGGAGTCTCTCAGTACCTCAAATTTCTTAGGAGTGTCTCAAAATCATCAAGCTAATCATACAGGAAGGTACAGTTCTGTCTGAGTGAAAGTGGCCAAAATGCTTAGATGTTCATGCAGGGACTTTCTTGGATTTCTCTGAGCTCAACAAAATAACAACTGAATAGCAGACAGTAGAAAAGCACTATTCTGGCTTCAGCACCAGTGTTTTCATGCTCTGGAAATTCTTTATCCTGTCTTCCTCTCATTCATGGGAAGTGTCCATGAATTCAGAAACTTACACAATCTACAGCTAGTATTTCTGATCACATGTTTTAATAGGAGGATCATCTTTTCAAGAAAAGGCACAAAAATGCTGCTGGACTATCAATATACAACTTAAAGATAACTCAGACTTATAGCTAGGAGACTAGTGATTTTTTTATTTTGAGAAAGCATCCAGAAGTAGGGGTTTTCAAATTTAAGAAGTGGGTTTCATTTTATGTGAAAAATCACCATTATTCCCTCCTGCTGACAAATTATTGGCATCAAGTTTTCTGCCTGATTTGGGCTGGCTGGAGAGTAAGTGGTGTACAACTTCCTAAACATGCACCAGCACAATTTTGCCTGACCTCTGACTTCTAACAATTAGGATTTTCTTACATGTCATAACTCATAAAGTAGTTTTACAGTGGAAGGGGAGTTCTTCATCCCAGATCCTACTCTTGAATGCTAGATCAGAACCCAAATGAAGTCAGCAGGAGTTTTAGATAAGGATCAGATTCATCCATGCTTCCTTCTTTAGCTGGCCAAGAATATTACTTGTCCTTTTCTATGCACTCAGGAAGAAATGGCACCTTGTAACTGGCAACCAGTAATAGCAAGACCAGTGTTTCCCAGTCAGCAAGCCCTAAAAGCAGTAAAGGAGCAGTGTGGAGGCCCTACCTCTTGCAATGTACCAGCAAGAGGACAGGAGAGGTTCACATTGCTACATAGGCTTGGAAAGATGCTTGTCTAACCCTCTGTTAGTGAGTCATCATGGCTAGGCTTCGTGAACAAAGATCCAAGGAGGGCTCCATCCACGCTCTTCACAAGCGCTTTTTACAAGCGCGCTGATGGCTGAAAAGGCCAATGTGGGACACACAAGAGTGGTTGCAAAAGGCACAGCAGAAGGACTCCTTAGGAGGTATAATCTGCAAGACATGATTCTTTCTATGCTGTCTTTTCTCCTCAAGAGTGATCCTGCATGCCTGCTCAAAAACATCCATGGCATTAAAGATAGTGTGTGTGCAGAACTCCCAATTGGAGGCCAGAGTAGACCAGTTAAGGTGATCAATATGGCCAAGGCTGAGATGTTGTTTCAGGGAGTCCTTGTATCTCCTCTTCGGGGCTCCTCTCTTGCGACAGCCAGTGGCAAGTTCACCATAGAGCATGATCTTAGGAAGGCAGTAGTTCTTCATCTTGGAGATGTGAGCTGCCCAGCGCAGCTGTGTTCTCAGCAGCATGGCCTCAATGCTTGAAATTGCTGCTTGTTCTAGGACAGACATATTAGTCACATAATNTCCTTTTGTGGTCAATAAAGACTCAGCCTGGCATTCAAAGTTAAACACCAGCACTCATCTCTAGCCCATCCTGCCAGAGCTGACAGTTACTCCCCTAGCTCGAACAGCACATAAGAAGAAAACATTTTCTGCCCAGAACACAGCCAGAAATCCTCAGAGTGAAAAGAGCTCTCTTGTAAGCTTCAAAGAATAGCTGCAGTTCTGCCTTATTCACAGTAAGAGTCTATAGCTGTTCAGTTAAACTTCAGGTGTGGGTTTTTTCCCCCTCCTTGTCAGCCAAATCTCTTTGACATCATACTTATTTTTAGTAAATAGCTGTTAATTCCTCCATGCAGCACAATTCCCTGCCTCATTCACAAGCACTTAGTGCTTTATATTGCAGGACATTCTTTATCACAGTACTACCTGGTAGCTGTTCAGAATAATTTTACTTTTAATCTGGCTGTAAATAAGGTTCCTTTTCTCAAGTCCTCCAGAATCAACTATTGAACAGCTAATGACCAGAAAGGAGGAGGCAAGATCTTGGCTTTTTTTTTTTTCATTTTAGCTTGCTTTTATTTCAGTAGCAAGTGTTTAGGAAAAAAGAGGTTTGAGTTTGGTCTTTCTACATTGGGAAGTTTTTTCTATTCTTATGTCAAAATAGCTCAGTTACTATCCGAATTTGCACAAAAATTCAAGTTTATTAGTGCACGAATCTAGAAACCTTCACTGAAGTAAGGAAGTATGGTTAAGATGTCAGATGCCTACAATGGAATCATTTAGAGATGTTTATGAGTGTGTCTGAAGTTTACCTAAATGATAGCTGACCAAACATTTTAGTTTTCCCATGCACAAACACCTCCAACACACAGTTAAGTCTTCCCATCTCCTGAAACTGGTTGTTTTATTCTTTCATTAAATATAACAGATAAGCTTACACAAAGATCTAAGCATGTCAGTTACAGACTTTTTCCACCCTATTTTTTTTCTCCTCCTCTACCAAACCAGAACTACTACCTCAACTTCATTGGAATTCATGAAGACTTATTCTTCTAGAACTGTATTCAGCACATTTGCTAGTTGCTAAACTATATTTGGCAAGCTCTAAAACACCTATTTTATATCCTATTGTTGGAAACAGCCAGTTTCTGTGTGACATCTTTTATACTGGAACAGCAAGAGTTTATGTGGAGCAAATTAGGCGGGCTGAATCATTACCTCTGTCTTCCTGAGGTTTATTTTTGCAGTACCCTGTGTTGTAAGGCAGCAATGTGCTATTTTCCCCATTATACAGATGGCCAGTTGACCTGCCTAGTGTTGCAGAATATATTTGAGTTCAACCCAAGTATTCCATGGCCCAAACTTTAAGACATGGTAATACTACATATTTTCAACTAGACAGCAGAAATTCAAAGCATTTTTGCCAGGAGGTTGAAAGTAGTCATCTTAAGAAAAGCTTCATGCTTCAGAAAGATATATTTCAGTTATTAGTCACAAGCTGTTCTCTGGAATTCAAGGGTATTGGTGTTACCTACTAGCCTACAGAGTGAAAACTACTACTGTTGAAATGGTAATGTTAGCAGTCACATCAGTGGACTGGGCTGTATTGAGTCCTGAGCTAGAGAGGTATGCATATAAATAATCCAAAGATAAGCATGGACTATTTTAGAAGAGGTGATAAAAATTGCACTGCATACACATGGGTACAAAAATAGCCCCCATAGCTGGATGACCCTGTCTGTAACAAAATATCAGATCTTTCTGACCAGCCAGTAAAAACATAACCTTAGCCTCCTGACCTTCCTTTGAAACACTTTGTTGATCTATAAAAGAACAACACAGCGTTTAACACCTATGAGTTATTGATCTCTTTTCTAAACTTAGGGACCTCTAACCTGGTAACTAATATAGCACTAAGAAAACTTGTTGCCAGGTAGTATCAGAGGCAGCTGCCTAAATCTATTGAGACTATCACTGGTTTGCCTGCAGTGGATATTAGCCACTAATCAACTTACAAAATGACAATAAACAATTATGGAAAAAACCCAGAATACAAATATACAGATCCCTCTGTGAAAAATAAACTCCTAAAAATCTAGTACTCCTGTGAAAACAGCACTTGCAACCTGTTGACCCAGTCAGGAAAGTGTTTAAAAATTCACATAACTCCCTTGTAATATCCCCATTTCCCCATGGCTGAAATTCCAGGCTAGTAACCCTGGAGGAGGTACCTTTTAACTAGGGCAAATCAGCCTCCCTTCTTGAAATATTATATGACATCTGTCCTGCCATGTTATGACCTGCAAATAATTTAAGAGATTAATGTCTATACCTTTGAGGTTTTCTCATTACCAATAATCCACTGTCCTTTTGCATCTCTACTATTTTCAGTTATGAAATTAAGACTACTCACCTGCAAGAACTATTCCCTGTGTGCAGAGCCACAAATGCTCTGCACGTAATTGGACTTTGAAAATTTGCAGGGGATGGAAATAGCAGCCAGTATTATATTATTTGGACTAAAATTTCATTGATCTCCTCTGGGTACTGTGAAAACCCTCCTGAATTTACAGTGCCTGAGAAATGGCAGTGGGTACAGGAAGGAGAACTCTGTACAAAACAGATTGATAAAGAAGCCTATGTCTTAAAGTGGGAAGATGTCATTTAAAATCATCTGGAAAGTGAATCAGCACAGACTGCTGGAGATGAGCTGTCATTTATAAAGGTACTGTCAGGCCTTGAAATGCAAGATATGAATTGTCTTCCTTCAAATTAGCTCAAAAAAACATACAATTCTTTCTTGTTTCCATTAAAGAAGGTAACTTTTGCCAACAGCAGAGAATTCAGGTAGACACTGAGCTTGCAAGATTTCACTTAATTTTCTTTCTAAAGAACAAATTATTGTTTGCCTCAACAGAAATAAAGATGTGCACTGCAGGTTTATTAGCTACTTTTTCATTACCAGGGTTGTTTTTTTCTGATCATCAGTTTGCACAAGATTGCTTTGTTCATGAAGTTGGGTCTCCTTGTCATTTATCCTTTGCACAAGACTAAGAAACAGAGGTGTTGCATCAAGTGGGTCTTATTTCTTTTTGGAAAAGGCTTCAACTGCACTGAGCTTTAAACTCCCCAAAGTTAAAACTCAGTGTAGCCATATGTCGCCTGCAGGTTGGATGCAGGTTCCTGCTCTGTCAGCCTGACTTCCCCTCTCACTCCCATTTCCATGTGCTCTGTGCAGGCTTTTATGCCTGTTCCAGTGCTCCTGGCCCAGATTTCAGCCTCTTGTGAATTACTACAAAGGCTAACTTGCAAGGTTGAAGCAGCTTTAGCTTAGTATTAGATAACTGAGCAGGAAAGAACAAGGAAACTTCCTGTTTTAAATTAAACACCTTCATTTGGTCCCCAAGCCTGCATTATGCTAGCCAAAAGACATATGTAGAGAGCACACTCCTCAGGACAGGAACCATCTTTGGGAGTTCTTCACGGTAAAGATTTAAGCACTGTGCTATTAAACAGAGAGAAAAAGAACACCAACATCAGGCACGATACAGTTCAGCTGTTCCTGTACTACCTGCTCTTGAAGATGAACAACACTCCAGGCATTCAGCTTTACAACCAGAAAATGACAACCTCCATATCCCATTATCTTCCTGAAATCTGATCCCAATTTACAGCCCAAGGCAAAAAAAAAGTTAACCCCAAGATTTACAGATCCTAACACACTAAGGCTCTGAACTTGGTAAGGGTCTCTAAAGCCTGCTACTTTCATTCAGCTAATAATTTAATAAAAGCTGCCTACAACTAAGTATTTTTTTGCCTCCAGAAGCAGTTGGAGAAACCAATGGCTTCTGTAACTTTTTTTTCCCCCCGTTTCTTCTTTCTTTTGGATAACAGTCTTTTGGCAGAATAGAGACGAGGGATGGGATTTTCACCAGGATCATGACCCAGAGTTGATCAAAGAAGAGAAACGAGAAGAAGTGGAGGAAGAGATCAGAGTGCAGGTGTGCTTACAATAGTAAAAGGACACTAATAATGTGCATTGCCTCTGTGTATTTCTCTATAGCTGTAAGAACTGGCCCTAGCATAGACCTTACCTCCTTCCAGAGTCCCTACTATGTGTTTTTCACTTTAATGCTTGTTTAGCTGAATGTTTATCCAAGGTGTGGTAACGGAGCAGATGACTTAGAAAGATTCAACTGTGTTTGTCTGGATAGGTTGATGAATTGATGCAACAGAAACTGCACAATCTCAAACTGGCTGTGGATGGAGAGCAGAGTGACAAACAGAAGAAAGGAAGAAAAAGTGAAAAGGTAAGAGCAGCAAGTTGAGAGAATTCAGGGTAAATCTTAATTCTCTGCCCAGATACAGTGGTATTCATGGCAAACCCTAGTCTCACAGATAGCAATATCAAAACATCCATCCTAAACATTTACTGAAACTTAAGTCAGAACCATTTAAAAATCTTTTCACCTGTAACGTTTTTTAGAGCTTTTTCCTTTAGCTATTATTCCTCCTTAACCTTTATAAATATTGCTTAGGAAAAGTGTAACTCTTCTAGAGATAAATCATTACAAGATAGGTCAGATTTTCAAGAGAGAAATCCTCTGATCCAGTCAAACAGGTAAATCCAAGCAACCCCTCTCTTTAAAGTGACAGGTTCAGAATAATACAGTCTTCCAAGGAAGGCATGGATCTAGATACCAGTAAGTTTTCCAGCTGCTGGCATTTTTCCTCCTAAATGAGGATGATTAATGTGTTTCAAAATTGTACACCAAAAAAATTTGCTTTGAGAGTTTTGGGGTAACTTTTCATTTATCTGTAACACGTAGAGCACATACAGCCAGATACACATTTTGTTACTACTAACTATTGAAGGGTTTGAGTACTTGCAATTTAAGTCAAGTTTATACAAGCATATAAAAATAAGTTAAAGACATACATTACTTTTAATGTGTGTTACTCTCTCAAACACAGCACATATCATGTTCACATCTAGTTTCACAGTATTACCATATGCAGAATTCCACAGCTCACAGTTCCCTGAATTCCTTACACAAGCATTTAAACTATAGATCATGTCAGTGCAAAATAATTCAAAGCTTACAGACCCTACCATTCAATCAGCAGATCCACTTAAAATCCTCAGGGCAAATAGCCAACCCTTACCTTATGTTATATTTCATTTCTCTAATCCTTTTAGCATGCAAATACTTGCTGTTCCTGTAGTTCTACTCAAATTATATTTCAAATGCTCTTTCACCTTACAAACGTGCTGGGACAATTTAATAATGCAAGATTGGAGTGATTCTGACAACTGATACCAATTGGTTTGCTAAACATGTTTCAAAAATAGGGGAGGCTTAAGCTATACATACAAAACATTGCAATGCTCTTCCCAGAATTGTCATGGGCAGATGCATTTAGATCAGCTAGTCAAAACAGCTTTAAAACATCACACTGGAATTATAAAGCTTTATGTTAGGGGTTGGGTTGTTGGGGGGTTTTATTTCCTTCTATATAGTGTTGGAATGGTTTTGGTAGAGGGAGGTTATTTAACTTTTTCTTTTTTCCCCCCAAGTTGTACCAGTAGCCTGAGGTAATCAGGCAGGGAAGAGTGGGAAGAAGTACTAATTAAATCATACAATTTCCTAAAGATTTTATGTGGAAAAAACCAAACAGACAAACAAAACCCTCCGTTTGATTTTAGGGGTGAGGAATGAAAGGAGGCATCCAGTTTTAGTCAAAAAACATCATTCCCTATGCAAAATTACTTGAAGTATTCCATCTACATTGGCAAAGGCTTGTTTTAATTAGTAGTTGCATAAATCTCAGTCCATAAACAGGCAGCATGTGCATACCTGTGCACATAGACTTCATATCAGCTCTATGAAAATCTGACCTATATAACAAAATACTATGAGCTGGAAAGTTTTGGAAGCAGCTTGTTAATTTGTTATTCAGTAAAAATCCTCTAGTTTTTCAAGGTGTGTGTTATTACCTCAGTCCCACACATCTTCCTCCCCCCCCAGCTATGCAATGTGAAATAATAGTGGGTTTGGATTCTCATTATAGCCACAAACGTATCTAGACCATGATGCAAGACAATTATTTTCCCCCAAAAAGGGGATATTCTGCAAAGGAAAGCATTTTCAGAAGGATTCAACATTCTTCAGAGAGTTAAAATCATTTTCTGTGCTCTGTCACTGGGGAATGGGCAGCAGGGGTAATTTCTTTGAGTGAACTTGTACAAGTGAAATTTTCTGTTGAAGGGCAGTTACCTCAAATTCATGATGTTACGTTTAGCCATTGCCTCTGTTATAAGGAGGAATTTCTTCTACTTTCTTTGCAGGAAGACACTACAGTAGAACTAGGGCTTTTTTGTTGTTGTTAGAGAGTAGTCACTACTCAGGGTTAGATGTCCTCTGCCTTTTCAAGCACACCTTAGGATGTATAGTTTACAACTCTACAAAATCCTGTGAAGTCCATATTAAAAAAATGTCTGCCTGACCCAAAGGAAATAATTTGAGTTTGAAAGTGCCTTTTGTGGAGAATTCAACAAGGGCAAGCATAAAGGAAGCTAATTGCTCCTTTCCAGTTGGTGTTCTGAATGGCTCAGGTCTTAGATAAACAGAATTTAACTGCTGCAGGCATACCAGTAGGCCACTCCTTTATTTCCACACACAGTACTTTCTAGGCTGAACTTTATCCCTGACTCCCAAACCTCCAAATACCTCTAAATGCTGACTCTTTACCCTGTCAAGAATTGTTCTTAATGCCCCTGAAAATGAAAAGCCCATTTGCCACCTTTGTGGAAAGAATCATCTTGAGAGAAAAGGCAAATTGCTGTCCTCATTACATATGGGTCTACATTCCAATAGGCTGGTCTGGAAATATCTAAAAATAATTATTTTGCAGCTAATATGCAAAAAGTCACACTGCTATCATTTGAGTAACAGATCCTGTGCCTCTATCCATATTGAAAGCATCTCACCTCATAGATTGTCCCACTATTTATTGTTTGTCCTTATGTATGGCTAGGCTTCGCGAACGAAGATCCAGGGAGGGCTCCATCCACGCTCCTCATCAGCGCCTTTTCCAAGCGCGCTGATAAAAAGAGGATAGCAGATAGCACCCTCGAGCCTGTGCAAGGGATTTTTTTTTTAGGTGAGACACAGCATGCGCAGAGCTNTGTTTGTCCTTATGATCCAGCATTAATAGGATAGAGAGCACAAGTGTCCTTACTAAGAGACATACTGTGCTGGACTCTGACTGCTCCAGGTAGTTCCTGATCTGATGACTGTCACATCAGATGACAGTCGAATGAAGGGGATGAAGATACAAAAGAAACAAAGGAACATAGTCCAGCTCTGCTGCAAATAGTGTTTTTCTTCACTGTGCACAGTGGCAGCTTGTCATCTGCCCAGCCATGGATCAGCAAGCTGAGATTGTAAGCGCCAGCGTGAAAACAGGCTGAGGAAAAGTTTGAGTGGAGATTGCCTCCCAGTGAGGGATATAACATTAATGCCTGCAGAGGCTCTCAAAGAGATGTCACAGTATCTAAGTCCCCACTCAGCCTAGAGAAGCCTGTTATAAAGCATCTAAAGTGGAAAAGAAGGGACTAGCATTTCCCAAACTATTTGATTTCTAAAAAGCTGGTGACATCCTTGTGCCAGCACCAACTTTTTAGTGAAATGTTGTTCTGAGTCCACCCCTTTCTTCTGACAGCCCAAGCTTCTGATTTGAGTGTCTCAACACAACCTCTCAACCTTAGAAATATTTCTTCTAGATGGGTGTCATGTACCCAGCCATGGTACCCAGAGGGCTTAGCAGCCAAGGCTATTTTCCTTGCCTACAAATTCCCAAGAGAGCTATCACAGACCTATCTTCTTTAAACTGACTTTCCACCCAACATAAGAGCTGACAGATCATCTCTCTGCAGTTACTGACCTGGAAGTTACATTTGAATGCTTATCAGAGTGCTTTTTATCAAGCCTATTGTGCTGCTTTTCCTGCTCTGCTCCCTTAAGTACTTGTTTTCAAATCTAACTGCAGGTAAAGCAAACCATTGCAAGTGAGCACACCCACATATACACAAAAGCATGGCCAGAATTCAGAAAAAAAAACAGAAAGAGGGGACATGGGAACTTAAGAGTGTAAAAGTTGCTTCTGAAATAGGCCTTGCTAGCATCTCCATGAAGCTTTAGATATCCCTGTTTGATGAAAGGAAGCACAAGTAGTTAACTAACAATGGCTGTGGCAAAAATATTGACAACAGCCTAAAAACCTGGTAAGAGCAAAGCTGTGGTGAGTAGAGCAAGACAACAGGCTGGGTTAGAACTGAGGAAAGGCTATGTCTGAGTTCAGTGATTCACAATTCCTGTTAGATTTTCTGTTGCTGATGGAGATTACTATACAGATCTCTCAGCAAGTTGCAAAGTCTGTAATCTCTTTGGATATTATAGCTAAATCCAACAGGGATTACAGATCAGAGTCCCTCATTTAGAAAGAGCTTAAGAATCAATAGGAACATCTTTGTCTAAAGACTTTTTCAGTACAAGTATCAGAAGCTGCACTCTCTATCTTGGCATTGCCAGAAAAAGGCTTCTCAACCCAGAGCAGATGCACAGAGTGCAAATCTTCACTTGCTGAACTACAAAGTATCTGGAATACTGTGTCCAGTTCTGGAGCCCTCAATACAGAAAGGACNAGCCTCCCATCCAAGCATCACACATGACCCAAAGAATCCACAAAACTTTGTAGACTGCTACATAAACACTGTCATTTCCCTTAAACCACACGAGTACTTTCCTCTTAATTTTCCACACAATTGGTGGCAGAAGCTGCAGAGAGCTGATGGCAGCAGGACTTGTATGATCACAGCTAAAGGGTGACACAGATCCTGCAGTTCCACCATGGAATAGTTCCCTCAGTGAGACATTTTGACTACCCTCTCCCTTCTGGTGCCAGAGACACACTCCTCAGAAATTTGGTCTGAAATCAGGTCCACATTTGCTTGTAGGAATCTCTGAGGTACTCAAAACATTTTCATGAGCCCACACAGTAAGAAAAGATACCACACTGAGCATAGAAGACAATCTTGTGTCATCTGCTAACTAATAACTAATGCAGCTCACTGTGTGTGACTTGTCAAAGTAGAAAATAACTGAGAAAATGGATGGCTACACAGAAGCTAGACTGACATTTCAGAGATGGAAACTAGAAGATTTCCATTGTAAAAGATGAGTATGTTCACATTCATTAAACATTATCATTTCCTAAATAAAAGCAGTTCCCAGGAAGACATTTTGGAAGAAAGCCATTGTCTACAAATCATACTTCCCCTTATCACATTTCAATGTTTGCCAAACTTCCCGTATATACTGAAGTTAATTAGGAAAACACATTTTTCCCCTGCATAGTTCATTTTTGTTTTGCTGTTGAGTTATTTTATTGGTGAAGATGCCTTGAGGACAATACCATTTGGCCAATAAATTCAACATATGCTAAGTGTCTTTACATAGGTAGAAATAAGCTTTTCTTTCCAGTCAGACCCCATGTAATTTCCAGCTTGCTGGAAGAAAGGTTAAAGAGACAAAGCTGGAGGAACACCAGAAATAAACCACTGACAGTGCTAGTATTTCCTCAGTTGTTAAAAGGGAATGGCATATGCTTTGTCCTTCTCATTCTTTCTCTTTAAAACAAAACCCCTCTGCCACATTCAAATGAGTATTTGCTGCCAAGCCTATTTATGTAGAAAAACCCAAGGTGTAGTACTGCAGATACAGAGTTGTTTGCATTATTCTAATCCAAAACTTGAAACCATCACCCAGTTATCTTGTCCATATAGTTCTGGGTCTAATTTACACTTTTTTCACCTAGATTATCTTTTTTTCACATTGTAAACAGAAACAGGTGATTGAACCATAGGTTATTTACATTGTGACTGTCCTTGAAAACTTACAATTGATGCATTTCTAGACACTTTTGATCATTCTAGAAAAAACAGGATTTTTCCGATAATTGGATAGGGTTTTTTAACTCAACAACATAGCCTCTAGAGCTTAGCAGAAATATTAACTATTAAAAAGTATATGCTAGTATTCTCAGGAAAGCAAACAAACTTTTGGAAAGAATAAGCTCTCTTGATCATCAACTAAGCATTTAAGCACATGCTTAAATTTCAGTCCTTGAAGAAATGTCACTGTGTAAATAGTTCCACTGAAGTAATTCTAAAGTGCTTTGCAGAACCAAAGTATGGACACCAGTGGTGGGCTGGGCACTAACATGGATTAATGATGCCTTCTCCACTATTAATTATCCCTAACTGTATTTATGGCTGTAATTAGTGGAGGGGCTTGAGAATACTGATTCACATCCTTTTTTCATGAGTTTTTTTGCAGAATGTAAAGAAACTACTCAAACAAGTCTAAGTCTTCCCATAGTGAAAGTGTGGTGAAAATATTGAGAGGAGCAGGTCATGTTTTTTCTGACCTTGTCAGGCTTCTTCCCCAAGGTATTATCATGGAGAAGGAAGAAAGCTGTCTAATGGCTAGGAGGCCAGCCAGAGACACAGGAGGGTTGGTTTCAGGTCCTGGTCCTTGCATGACCCTCAAGGAAGCTGCTTATATATTTAACCTCAATGTAAAAAGAACACCCAAGAACAAAAGTTCAACCCACCACATACGAGCAGTCTCTGGAACAGCTACTTGGATCCTACACCCCTTTCCTTCCTGTTTCCCTCTTGAGTGAAGGCCATACCCACTCAGCCATAGAGTTCTGCTCCAAAAAGGAAGAAGCATTTTCTCTTAGAGCAAATGACCTCAGGATTGTTTGGTATGCAATATCCACTGAAAGGAGCAAGACTGATCACGCTGAAGTACAGTGCTCTTGGGCACTCACTGGGGAAGTGATGGCTGCAGGTCAAGTATACAGGCTCCCTAAAGCAGCTGTATTGCAGAAACAAGCAGCAGCCACCAGGTTACTTCATGCAGAGTGCAATTCAAGAGCACCTGCCACAGGATCTGTATGAAACTTGTGGCTTGCACACAACTCCTCAGACCACGAGTGCTTTACTCCTCCTGTGCCTTGGGAAGGCACATATAAAATCACAGCAGGCTTTAGGTTGGAAGGGACCTTTAAAAGTTACCTAGTCCAACCCCTCTGCAGTGAGCAGGGACTTCTTCAACTAGCTAGGTTGCTCAGAGCCCCATCCAGCCTGACCCTGAGTCTATCCAGGGATGGGATATCTACCACCTTTCCTGGCAATCTGTGCCAGTCTTTCACAACCCTCATGTAATCGTTATCTTCCTTATACCTAGTCTAAGTATTCCTTTCCCTCAAGGGAATTCAAGGGTATGATTTTTCCCTTTGGCTTCCTTCAGTAACAAGAGGCACATTGAAACACTGAATCCCTTACTTTGCTTCAGTACATTCATGTAGTTACCTGTACTAAGGTCACTAATTTTTTGCCTGATTTTGTGGTCCTCAGGGAAAAAAGACAACCACAAGGAAAAAGATATCTGAGCTGGAAGAAGATCTAACTTCTGACAGGTAAAGAGAGGATCTGTTTACCTGAGCTCCAGACAATGAGGCTGCATCCTCTTTGCATTAGCTATGTTGTCATTCCTTTTAGGTTTTAATTACACAAGGAACATCTCAACACTGCTATGCTTACTAGCATCAGGAGCCGTACAGTATAAAGACTTTTTAGCTAACAGATATAAATATCCATTAAAAACCTAGATGATAAAGAATAATCTTTTACAAAGCTTGAAGCATATATACTTTAGCTAAAACCTTTTTTGCATTCCCAGTAAACACTACAACCTTCTCACTGCCCCTCCCTGACTGATGGCTTCACAGCACCACAAATAACAGGGTAACAAAATATTACTTTAATGCTACACAGCACAGACCTTATTTTTCCCCCATCTTCAACACCACATACAAATTAAGATCCCCATTCTGCCACAGCACACTACTAGGGCCAGCCTCCATTAACTTCAGTCAGGTTAATTCCTGTATGGAAAGCCAAGCACATGTAATATTTAGGCAGGATACTGGCCCCATTTGCCTCTTTCCCACCCTGTCTGCAGGTGCAGAAGCACCTGGCAGTTGTGTTGACTGTTAGATTTTCCATCCCAGCTGAAGCCTGATAAGGGAGGCTGAAGATAGGTCCTCATACTCTATAAATCACCTTTCATGTCTGAGGTATAATGTACATGTCATAAATCAGTCTTATTTATCAGAAAGAGTTCTGGCAGACTTAGCAATTTCTTGTGTACCCTTGCTCTTTGGAGTACCTTTATTTTATTTAGAGAATTTAAGAGGATTTCTTCTTTTGGCATTATGTTTTCAGTGAGCTTGTAGTGCATTCACCGATAATCCAACCATTTTTCACCCGTACATGTAACACAGAGATATCACTGCTGGGACTGCTGACCTAGCAGTAGTACAGGGCAGGAGCAGATCCAGCTCCCAAGAGCAGAGCTGCAGAACAACATGAAGACAAACTCACTCAGTCACCTCAGGAGGAAACACATAGGGTGCACCCCTCAAATCCACTTCTAGAGAACATACACACCAAGACCTGGACTAGATCATTTGAGTGCTAGCACTACACAACCAGTCAATAATCTCTTTACCTGCTTTAAAACAACAACAACAAAATCCAAAAACCCTTCAAGCAAGTACTTAAAATGTGTCACAGATTATAAGAGAGCATGACCTCTCATACAAGAACAGTGCCAAAATCTAACAAATATGCTGGTATTAAGGGTGACAGAGCACTGGAACACACTGCCCAGGAGGCTGTGGAGTCTCCTTCTCTGGAGACATTCCAGAGCTGCCTGGACACATTCCTGTGTGACCTTGTCTAGGTGATCCTGCTCTGGCAGGGGAGTTGGACTAGATGATCTTTCTAGGTCCCTTCCAACCCCTGACATACTGTGATACTGTATTCTATGCTTTTTAAAATTGCTCTTTTACATATCTGCTTCTTTATATATGAACTTAAGACAACATAGAGCCATTTAGGAACACAAACATTTTAGTAGATGGCTTTTTTTATTTAAATGTGTCATTTTGACAGCATGCTTTGCTTTTCTTTGTTGAGCATTTCAGAGATAACCAAGAGAAGTTCAGGTTCATCTCTGTTTGGACATGGGGGAGGGGGCACAGAGGGCTTTAGCCAAAGACTGATCACATTGCACTTACTTGGAGGAAACTCAGGGCATGCATCATTAAGCCTGCACAGTAAAAATAGTAAGACAGGAAAAGTACAAGTCATACTCCCAACAGAACTGTCAAGTTAGTCCCATTCTACCTTTTGCTTGGTTTATGATGCATACTCAACATAAAATCACTGAGAGTAAAAGCAAGAGTCAGGGTAGCAAAGTCATCAACATTGAAGGTGCATTGAATTTTCTATTTGCTTATTACTACTTCTATATTGATTGTGCCACTAACTCTGCATAAACATAAAACTTCTCAGCTGAAATGGAAAAAGACTGCAGACCTGAGATTATGTGTTTTATTAATCAGATAAGAGTTGCTATTAGATCTTTTTATTGTAGCCATGACAGAATGTCCTAATTAAGATAGGTGACAAAGACAAAAAGAGCTCAGATATTGAGGGAAGAGGAAGTGAAAAGTGCACAAACAGTGAACGACTTGAAAAGGTTCAGGTCAGTATAGTTTATACTTAAAATACAATAAGAATTTCCAACAGGCACATATTTTTGTAATCTTTGAAGCAGCATCAGTCTGTAGAACCTAGTGCCAAAAATGTCACTGAAAGTAATACTTAGATATCCAAAAGAGAGCGTGTGGAGAACATCCACACCAGTAGAAAACAAATACAAATGTAAGTGTATTAAATCCTCAGTTACTGGGAGCTATTTCCAGCCACAAATAGAGATAAGAAACTGTTTAACTGGAGAAGTTATGCCTGTTTCCACTTCAATTTTTCCCTCAATTCTCCTTTGGTCAACATGACCCTAATACTGCAGTAGGTGGATCACTGGTTGCTCCAATCGAGTCATTTCCAGTGTGTTCCTGACAAGATGAGGCTGTCTATTGCAAATAGAATAAATTCCAAGAAAAACTAATGAATTACTCCTAATTGGAGAGCTAAGTGAATAGGTATAGTAGTGTTAGGATTGCTATTATTGTGTAATTTAAAAATAATTTCCCAGTAATTGATGTTAATGAATTGAGTCTATTACACAAGTCATAACTGATTTTGCATCACCTGGAAATGGGTAATGGAGTCTGTGTGAGAGGGAGCCATGCTGTGTGAGGTAGTAAAAGAGATTCTTCACCATAACACAGAAAATGGTACTTATTGATTTCATATTGATGACACTAATCACCTTTATAAACATATTTTTTAGCCCAGAGGTAAAGCTAAGGAAACAAACAACTCTCAGGCTAGTTCAGTTATTGAAGGATAGAGCTTTTTCTTACAGTGCCCTAGAATTACTGAGTGATTGTCTCTTGTCTGCAGGACCATTGATTCTCTGTACAGGGAACTCGTGGAAAAAGGATTAATAATAAAAGCCAAGACTGTGAATCTCTCCGATTATGTTGGTAAAGTATACATTTTACAGCCAGCATGGTGTTTAATCTAACCAAACTTCCAGCTCTTCAATGTTCATTGACCCCTACTTCCAGTCAAGAGTGAGTTCAAGAGTAATTACACTTTCAGGACTTTGAAACAAATACCTAAAGCTATATATGCAAATCAAGTCTGCTTCTGCAGAGTGCTTAGTACCTTTCACTTCTGTTACTGAAACCAGGACCTGTTTGTAAAGCTGGTTCTTATCTCCAGGTTCTAACACTTAGGAGCCTTCAATGTTTTTGGATGTCACAAGGCACTCTGAGGTGGAACCAGGACATCCTTTAAGGAGCACTGGCCAGGCATTGGCAAGTCTATCAGATTAGAGGTCATAATCCACCCAAACTGTTTCCCAGAGAACAGCAAAAATCATACCTTCAGCATTTATTCATTCAGCAGAGAAGACTCAACCCTTTATCTCCACCTCCCTGACTGCCCATGAACTTTGAGCAGTGCTTTGAAGCATATCCGGCCCTTGATTTGAGTAACATGTGTCTCTGCCTGGTTCTGCATTTAACAGTCCTCTTGTCCAGTTTCTGTTAGCTGCAGTTAGACAGGCTTGCCTGTGTTCTATACAGAGAAAAAAAAACCTAATACAACCCACTTGCAGGCTGCACAGGGGTCTGACACCATCTCCAAAAGCATTTGGTGACATACACACCACAAACACAGCGCACTTAGCAGCAAAACGCTCAAGATTCAGTTGTTGCAAACTTTGAGTTATTTGGATTTGTAGACATCCAGAAGACAACACCACTGGCTGTTAGTACAATATGTACCTGAACCAGAAAAGTTAGATTCTCATACATCACCATGTTATATAAACTCTTTGAAGCACAGATTATTGCCTTTAGAGTCTTTGCTCCCTCTATGAAGACTGCATTAACAAGAATTCCATCCATTTTATGCTCATTAAAGATCATGAAGTAAAGTAATGGAGGATTTTCATTATTCCTTCAGCCAGCCAGTACCATCAAGGACATTTTTGTCCAACAAACATTCCCTTCCACAGATGTTTTTTGAGCACATCTTAGCCAGTGAATAATAATTAACAGCTGGTAACATCAAACTTGGAAGTAGGCTGAGATGGCTTTGGGCCATCTACCCTTGACCATGAGGTTTGAAGCCTTGGCTCCTCTACAGCATAGAGCAGCACAAGGAATTCTCCAAGTTACAACAGCAATAACCACTTCCCAGTAGCAGAAGACACTGGGCACAGAAAAGCAGAGCCAAGTAATATTCCCCTAGCTGCCTACACCCATGCCAGGTCCACCACATGTCCTGGCATAGTTGCCAGCCCATGCAAACCAGACAGCAAGGAGTTAGGCCAGGCAGTCAAAACCAATTCTTCCCCACTTGGAACATAGTCATGCTTCTTGGGCTGCCAGAATAAGATACAGCAGGTATTTAAAGTTGGCCTAACATCTGGATCTAGCTTCCTTTTTTTTTTAAATCAAAAAACCCCTCCCTTTAAGGGTCCAAGGACACTGTCAAAGCCTGCAGAAAAATAAGTCCTCATCTGCTCAGCTCTTGCAAGGCTGAATCCAAAGGAAGGTCACCGAGTCGCAGTTCCTGGGTAAAGGACAAAGAGTGGAACTGTGCTACACAGCAAGTAAAGGCACTGAAATGTCCCCCCTCTGTGACAAACTGACATCACTGAACTAATTTTCTTGGTGACCTTATCTAAATTAGTCAGAGAATATCCACCATGATTTATGTTCAGTTGCAATTAAACCCTTTGATGCCTTCTAATTAAATCTGTGAAGATTAATTCCTATCCAGTTCTTTTGATTTCTCCTTAAATAAAAGATAAAACCTGAAATGAATTTTATTCTTCAGAGGGGAGGGGACAGTTGCATCAGGGCTTGTCTGCCTTTTTTGCCCCCAAATTACAGCTCTACTTCCTCTCTTAACCATTGCTAATTTACCTCTGCTTCAGAGAGCTCTAGTGCTCTCCCTTTTTATCTCAAATAAAACATAACATACTATTATTTTTCAGTAATATTCACCATAATGACATCTAATTTATGCTAAAAAAGTAATCACTGACTACATTATCTCAACTAGTTTTCCTGCTTGTGGCCCATCATTCTGGATCTTTGTTCTCTAACATGTCTTGTATATAGATTTTGACAGGGCTAGCAATGTGATTATGGCTCTGTAACAAGAGCTGAGGCAAGATTAGATCGTTTCAGTTCATGTCAGGGATTTTCAGGTTTTTTGGGGGTTGTTTTGTGGAAGCTTTTTTGAACAAAAAAAAGAAGTGAGCTGCAAAGCAAAGAGCCCCACCAAATTAGGTGACACACTTAAATGTCTAACATAGTAAGAAGCTGAGATGTGACAGAGCCAGGGGAAAGCTTGTTAAAATATCTTCTCCCCTCCCTTTTTGAAATCCTTTTGATAGAGCATGGTTCACTGGGATTCCAGCCCTGCAAAATCCCAAATCTAGAAATCCTTTGCCAGCAGTCTGATTTATGGTGCTACTAATGATTCTTCTCCACAAAGTTTCTTTAAAATGTTACTTGAGAGCGACTGCACTGCTGAATGCCTTCCACAGGCTGGATAGGCAAGTCCACAGCGTGTTTAACTTCATTTTCCTTTGCAGTTCACCTTTCAAATTTCTCAGGGCCACATTCCACAACAATATTGCCCTGTTTGAGACCCTGGCCCTTGACAGCACCGGGTTTTGCTGAGAACACATTCGATTGGTATTCTCTGGTAGTTTTTCCATTAGTTGAGTTATGCATTTTATAACAATGCAGTGTCACATTTATTAAGCCCATGCTTCCTCCCTACAGGCGAGTACAGCTATCTGGGGAGTGCACTTCAGCAGGCAGATGTAGAGCCAATGCCCTCTCTTGCAGATGTCAGACAGCTAATAGCACTGTATGGAATATTGCCATTAGGTAAGAGCACAGCAAAAATTACTAGAGGGCAGAATACAATGGCTTTTGCTTCCTGTCAGTACCATGCATTTTTACTGGCTTTGACAGGGCTTGATTAATTGTAATCTAGAGCATTTTGCAGTATAATTGTTTTTCAATTAAGGCTTCCAAGTGAAAACTGTCTCATTTTAATCGTGCATAAAGGAGCTTGCACATGCTCTTGTCAGGTATTGCGTTTCCGTGCCATCTCTGTTTGCATGTTAGCAGTTTGTGAGTGGCAGCACATAAAGGGAAATCACTTGGGAAAGATAACAGCTAAAACAAGCTACAGTGATCAAAATTAATCAAGTTAAGGGAAGGGCTAAGGTTGCAATTTACCTTTTACAAGCTGGCTTATGTTACTCAGCATTAAACAATGCAATCATTTAAGGAATTAGTCCAAATACATTTTGTACTTCAGAAGGAACACTTTTAAATGCCCTTGCAGTTTTAATGCCAGGCTTAGCCAATATCTAACAAGGGTTGTTTGCTTTTAATGTAAAATCTATCCCATATTTTACTTGGGAATGGCATTAAGCCAAACTCTAGTGATTACGAGAAGTGCCTGTCTCAAGGGCCTCTACTCATACTTTACTTGCATCCTTTTCCATTCCTGATTGCATTTGGGGGAAGATTTTAACTAGGCATATCCTCCTCCAGGCTATGTCATTGCCTGCTGATCCCTATAAAGGGCAAAATAGCTGACATCTCCCTACCTCCCATTTTGGCAGATAGAGCAAAACTGACACAGAGCTTCTGCTTTCCCCTCCCCTTTGCACATCTTCCAGAAAAACCAGTGCTCCAGCTATTCTCTACACAGAATCATTAAGGTTGGAAAAGATCTTCAAGATCATCAAGTCCAGCTGTTAACCAGCACTGCCAGGTCACCATTAAACCATACATACATGCTCTGTGGTTCTTCTCAGGCATTTCCTGGCTCACACTGTCCCCAAAGTAGTCTCCATGTACTGTAGAGAGCTCGGTGCAGTAACAAACAAGTCTGCTTCACTCAAGTTTCAGGTAGAAAAGAGTGCTCTCCTGCTGCCCTGCAGCTCAATTTGAAGAGTCAGGTTAACAAACAGGATGCTGACAGCATCCCTGCCTTCAGCATAGATGGGACTCTTCCCATCTAAAACACTCTCAGCTGGTTTTGGGTAAAGCCTCAGGGGTCAGCTTCAAGTTTGACCTCAATCAGCCAAGAGCACTCAGCAGTTATCCCTGCCTGCAATATGGTAATTCACATATCGGATAACTCCTCCAAGGTTATGTTTTAACACCATCTAATCTAGTGAAATCAAGCCCCAAGATACCCCCCCAAGGCAAGAGGAAACAACTCATAAATTTTCTGCTATTTACACAATTGGCTAAAAATCTAGGGAGAAGAGACCTTGGACTAGTTAAACAAAATGTATTTGCAATAGCAGTTTGAAAAATGCCTTTGATTAAAAAACAAAGATACTGCATGAGCAAAAAAAAAAGGCACAGGAATGGTTTCACCTTTTGGGCGATATGTTATGGATGACATTTTACTCAGAACTAGTTCATCATTCTATAATTGTATATGTTTATAAGGGAAACTTTCTTAAAATAGTCACCTGATGGCAAGGAAAGCTCCAGCTTAAATGGCATTGAGAAAATTATAAGCAGCTGAAAGGAGAAATAGTAGAAGATATACTTCATCTTTAACCACAGAGGAGTCTGCTGCTCCCCTCATAATAAATCTATGTGTAATAGTAATAGATTGGTATAGAATGACTAAATATTAATAAAGCCTGGGTGGCTGACAACTTCACTACATCTTGCACAGTGATGAAATGATGGCATTCATCTTAGCTCTCAGTCCATTGTCATTTATTTGGGACATTAAACTATTAGAACACAGATAGACAGCCTGATTGAACTTTTTTAAATACCATTCTTACCTAGCTGTCCCTCACAGAATGACAGAACCATTAAGGTTGGAAGAGACCTCGAAGATCATCAAGTCCAACCATACCTATCACTAACATACCACTAAACCATGTCTCTAAGCAGAGCATCTATATGTTTCTTAAACACCTGCAGGGACAGTGACTCCACCACCTCCCTGGGCAGCCTATTCCAAGACTTAACAACCCTTTCAGTAAAGAAATTCCTCCTTATATCTAATCTAAATCTCCCCTGGTGCAACTTGAGGCCATTTCCTCTTGTTCTCTCACTGCTAACCCTGGAGAAGAGACCTACCCCCATCTTGCTACAATCTCCTTTTAGGTAGGTGTAGAGAGCAATAAGGTCTCCAAGCCTCCTCTTCTCCAGACTAAACAACCCTAGTTCCCTTAGCCTCTCCTTATAAGACTTGTGCTCCAAACCCCTCACTAGCCTCCTTGACCTTCTCTGGAGATGTTCTAATGCCTCTATGCCCTTCTTGTAATGTGGGGCCCAAAACTGAAGGGTTCCTCCTTTAACCCAGAGAGCTTTTCCAGCCTAAGCCATAGGCTCCCTCCACAGCCCACTAATTTGGGTCTGGTTTCTCACACAAGTCCCATTTGTTTGATGGACAATAGTCTCAAAGACCTTCAGAAGTAGTGAATGCTCCCATCAATTGTCAAATCTGACTTTGTAACAATGACCACTACTAGGCATTTTTAAGCACTGAGGCAGTGAGGTTACTGGACTACCACTGGGTATGGATAAAGTATTTAACATTTCCTGCTACTTCCATCTCTGAAGGTTCACATGTACCTAATTCATACAGTGACTGAGCTGCAGGGAAGAAAAGTTCTATTGCCAATGGACACCAAAATCTCTGTGTTTGTTTTCACAGTGCAAGCATTTCTGCTAGGCTTTCCTATGTGATAGAGCATATTTCTTACAGCTCAAAATGAATTTATGTGGAGCAGCCATAGAGACAGATTTAGAAATG
Source organism: Bucco capensis (assembly GCA_013396975.1). Classification (NCBI taxonomy): domain Eukaryota; kingdom Metazoa; phylum Chordata; class Aves; order Piciformes; family Bucconidae; genus Bucco; species Bucco capensis. Next base: position 1,038,672 of record VWZO01022872.1, read on the forward strand.
CTGAGCAGTCATTGCTGCTAGCAGAGCAAAAGCAGCATAGCGACCCTGGCATTTGCATTTGCTCACCTGAATAAAATGAAGGGAACAAAAGGATCCTCCTTCTCCTACAAAACATATTGTACCTGCTCTGCAACATGTCCAAAGCAGGGGAACTAAGCTGGTGAAGGGTCTACAGCACAAGTCTTAGGAATAGTGGATGAGGGAACTGGGGTTGTTCACCCTGAAGTCACCATCCCTGGAGGTGTTTAGAAGACATGTAGATGTGGTGCTGAGGGACATGGTTTAGTGGTCAACTTGGCAGTGCTGAGTTAAAGACTGGACCTGATGATCTTAAAGATCTCTTCCAACCTAAATGATTCTATGGAGCTGCCATTTTCCAGGCTGGGGAATAACATTAGCTTCTCTGCTAACACCATGTTCAGCAGGCACATGTAGAGGGGGTAACAGCACTGAAGGATTTTGGAGCAAAACTAAGCTAAAGTGACAAAACAGTTAGAATCTACAATGCTCACTGAACAGCAATAACATTTAAGACGAAAACTTAGCCATAAAAGGGAGGTGCATGCAAAAGTTAAAGGAGAGAATAAAACTCATGGCAACGACTGGTTTCAAAATCACTGACAAATGCAGCTCCAATATCCTTTAATGGATAGTCCCATTAGTTTGTTTTCTCTAAAAATGAGGGAGCTGGAAAGTGTCATTATGGACAGCAGGAGGAAGGAATTCTGCAAGTCTTAAGTGCAATATGAATCTATGCCCTTGTCCAACTGCAGGAAGCAAGGACCTGCTCTGACATCAAATACAAAGAGATGTACCTATGGCTTTAAGCTAACTCTGCCTGACAGCTGAGGGAAGGCAGTTGTCCCTATGCAGAGCACCAGGTTGTCTGTACACTTAACCACCAGCAGCAGTTCTGTTTCACAGCTTTTATCTTGTGTCCACTTTTAAAAATTACTGATTCATTTTAGCTCACAGATTTTGAGCTGAAGCTTGCATATCAGAAGGTACAAATAAAGGTGGTTGTGTTTTGCTACAGAGATGTTAGCATGAACAGGCTACAGCCACAGCCTTGGTTATACAGAACTGAACTCAAGAGCTTGTGCCATATTAAGGAAACAATTAATTCACATTATGAATTATTTACTGTGAAGAAAAAAAGGAAGAATCATTCCACTACCTTTATTGCAGACTTAAATGAAAGCAATAATATTGCCATATGACATTTTACAGGTTCCCAAATAGTCCATGAGAAGGCTCCTTTGGTGAAAGCCTTGTTACTAGCTGGACCTGCTGGTGTTGGAAAGAAGATGTTGGTCCATGCCATCTGCACAGAAACAGGAGCCAACCTCTTCAACTTATCTCTCTCCAACATTACTGGGAAATATCCAGGCCAGAGTGGCCTGCGGATGATGTTCCACCTGGTTCTCAAGGTACTATGTTTTGTGTACTTCTCTACAAAGTTGGTTCAGTTCCTTGCATCTTTTGTGGAAAAAATAGGGAACTGAAATGCAGCTCCTCCACACCAAGAAACATCTACATCAATCATTTGAGGGCAAAGCTGCCCAAGGTCCAAAGAACTGCCAGTCCCAGTTTGAAATGCCCTCCCTGTTTTCAAAGCCACTTGTTGAAGAGCAGTGCATGCACCCTGTAGAGGATTTAATGCCCCTTGAGCAATCACTCATAATAGCCATCTTTTTCATATTAACATTTGTGCAAGCCTTGTGTTACCATGAATATGAAAAGCATCATAGATAGATTCTGTTCTCTGTTTATATGCACATCAGTCAGGAATGTTTGCCATGCAGCATTTAATCAAATATTAGACTGGGGATGATCAAAAATGTCCTCTCTGGGACTATTGCTGTAAAACAGCTCTCCCATCCATATACTGCTCTCTGTTTACCTCTCAGCAAGCTTTTCAAAAGGGGGAATCTTAGTTCAGGATTACATTAACAGAAATGTATGAGAAGTCTGGAAATGAAAAAAGGCATATGAACTGTGAAGAACATATTCCAATTCTCTTCAGAAAAAAAAAAAAAGACACTATCCTGGCAGGATTTCTTCCACATTCTAAGTCCTCAGTGCTTCTGCTAAGGAAGGAAGCTGCTAAACGTTTTCAGACTAAATACTCTTAGAAAGAAAAAACACAGCACATAGACTAGGACAAAGCCAAATACAATCTTTTTCCAGTGCCAGAGGCCTACTAAAAGACTGAATTTAAATTGGATTTCCCTAGGATTTATCAGATGTATTTTATGAAGCCCAGTATTATAGCAGGTTTTGTGACAGGTGCCTCTATCCCCAGAAAAATCAGGTTTCACAGTTAAAAGCAAAGCAATCCCCAAGGATCCCATTTCTTGCTGGTCAGAGCAGTGCCTAAGGAAAAGTGATGGTGCTGTGATCACACACCTTTGATGCCCTCACACTAACACTGGGTCTAGCACTCCCTGACACAAGCTAGTGCCAGTAGACTGAGCTAATACTCTCTCTCTTCTCCCTCCACTCTGCACATTTCACCCTTCTCCACTTAGTTCCTCTGCCCTCATCAATAGCAAAGCACATCTGGCTGCAGGCACAGAACACACACACCATCCTTTCCATCATTTAGTCCTTACTAGAGCACAAGGCCTTTAAACACAGGAGAAAGGAGGGCAGCCTTTTTACTCCTATAGAAAGTTCCAGCTGAAGATACTACACTGGGTTTTTTATCTATATGTATATATATAATATTATGTAATGTCTGGAACATACATAAAATATGTGCATACAGCTATAGACATTAGATAAGCATACATGCACACACATATATGTTGATAAGTCTAGTATAGGTATATAAAAACCCTTACATTTTTCCACATTACTTAAGAACAAAAGGAAACATTATCCAAAACCTTCCAAAGAGTTGTGGGGAGCAGTCCAAGCTTACTTCTCTACTATGGCTCTTACAAAAGTAGCAATGACACTTTGGTGAACCTCCACGAGTTACTGGGATGGAAGTTGCTCATAGTCAATCACATGGAATAAGCAAGTGCCTGGACAGCACTTATCAAAAGGGGACTTGTTCCAACTGCAACAGCAGTACTGCTGCAAACTCTGCTCCTTGAACCAGAGAGCAAAAAATAAAGCACAGAGTATCTCTTTCCAAAGGATGCATCATCTGCATGCTCATTTCTGTGCGAACTCATATTGGTGAAGGGGCTGGAGGGGAAACCATATGAGGAAAGGCTGAGGGAACTGGGATTATTCAGCCTGAAGAAGAGGAGACTCAGAGGTGACCTTATTGCCCTCTACAACTACCTGAAGGGAAGTTGTAGTCAGGTAGGGGTTGGGCTCTTCTCCATGGCAGCTAGTGACAGGACAAGAGGCCATGGCTTGAAGTTGCAGCAGGGGAGGGTTAGACTGGACATTAGGAAGCACTTCCTGACAGAGGGTGATTGGGCTCTGGAATGGGCTGCCCAGGGAGGTGGTGGAGTCACCATCCCTGGAGGTGTTTAAAAAAAGATTGGATGTGGCACTGAGTGGCATGGTTTAGATGTTGGGTGTATAGGGTCATAGGCTGGACTTGATGATCCTGGGGGTCTTTTCCAGTCTTCGTGATTCTGTGACATGGCACTGGCCTATCTTAGCATCATTCAAATCAACTATGTGCAATTTCCATTCCTAATTCCTTTGGTTGTTTCAATTCTCCCTGTCACCTTCTATGCCCAGGGCTGAATCAGTGATTTGTCCAATCTGCTGATCATTTCCACTCAGATCCTGTAGGTTCTCAGAACCAGGCTGAAAACAATCCCCCATCCACACAGGCTCTCACCTGTGCAGTTACAATCCCTCTTTTTTTCAGTCTTGACAATGCCAAATGTGTCTCATTTTCCCTGTCTCTCTCAAGACCCTGCCACATTCCTCTACTCCATTCGTCCTGCCATCGGCTGCTGCTTCTTTACATCATCTAATGCTTCCATCCAGTATCACAGTCCTGCACCTGGGATAGAGCAGCTCCATGCAACAGCACAAAGAGTTCCAGACTGTAGCCTACTAACTAGACAGAAGCTTTGGAGGAGAGGACTGGAAGTTCTTAAGGACAGCCAACTGAACACAAGTCAACAGCATGTCCATGCAGCAAAATCTCAGCCAAATACTGGCCTATACTATCAAGAGTATAGCCAGCCTCCTAAAGCAATTAATTATTCCCCACTGTTTGTCACTTACAAGACCATAACAGGACACTATGTCCAGTACTCAGCTAACTTGTTATAAGACAGGGGTTGACAAGAAAGCTGGTGGAGAGCCATGAAGATAAGGAAGCTAGAGTGCTTGAGGTAAACTGAACAAATCCATTTGTCTCAGCATAAGAGAAGACTGGAGCAAGAGGGAGTCTAACTGCTGTTTTCAGGGACTTCATTGAATAATACAGAGAACAGAGCCAGACTTTTTGCAGAGGTGCACAGCAACAGGGCAAGAGGCAATGAACACCAGTTGTAACAAAGAAAATTGTTTCTGTGTTAGAGAAAAAAGTTTCACCAGGTATTAAAGGATATTTATATCCTGATTTGCAAGAATCTACCATTACCTAAGCTAAAACAAACACAAAGCCCATGCACACTGAATACAAACTCATTGACAAGGAGAAGCTGAATACTGGTATTTGCCCCCAAAAAGTTTGTTGCTCACCATGGTAAAAAAAGTCTGGTCTAAACATATTTGTATTGTTTTAAGACTACAATATATAGTGGCATATAAAGCAGAAAAGCCATGAAAACAAATGGTGGCTTGCAGCTGGCACGTAGTATTTAACATTCACAGCTCTCAGTCTACTATTTGACACACCATAATACACCTTGTTAAAAATACCTTGCATGCAGGTGATCACTGAAAGATTTACCATGTCTCCATAATCAGACACTTCTGGTCATGATTTTTGTGAACAGCAACTGTGAGTGTTGTCAAGCAAGCTTTGTACTCCAGCTTTCCAGGAGTGCCTTTTATATAGAGTTAGTCAAGCAGAGTACAGGCCTTCCACTTACAGCTGGAAGTGAATGACAGGAAACATGACAGTACTTTTTCTGTTATCTTATAGTCCATACAACCATTGTTAAATACCAAGATTTAGTAAATAAGAATTAATGGTGCTCGTGAATAAAGGTGAAATAACCTTGCACTTCTGATTACCTATTACATCTGCAAACAACAGAGTTCCTGTAATGAAAAGATATCTGGAAAGCACAAAGTGACCATTAGGAAACTCTGTCCATAACTGAGTGTTGGCTGCTGGCAGTTGTTTTGTGGGAGACACCCTAAACAAGTGAACAGCATTGGAAAAAAATGAAACTTTAATGTGTTTCAGATGCAAGAGCCAAATTCTCTTTTCCCCTCCTTTATTTCGAGAGGAAATTTGCAAGAGACATACCAGCCCTGATCCAAAAGAGAAGCTTGTGTGTTACTCAAAGCAGGCATTTTAAATGTCACACGGAGGAAATGACTTCTCAAACCAGAACAGGAAAACACCAACATTTCAATCTGCCTTTTTAAAGGAAATGTAAGGAAGATTAATATTAAATAGGAAAATGACTGAAAGAAGCTGCAAATTCCAGGCTGGAGCACTTGTGTTCTCTATAAAGACACAGCAAAGCCTGCCAGGTCAGCTCTGCTTCAGAATGAAAAAAAGAGAGAATCTGTCTCTAATAAAGTAGCAGTTCCCAGCAGTCCCCAAAACAAAACTCATCCTTTAAGCATGAAGCAGGACATGCTGGAGTATTTAAGCTAAGCCACATTTTCCACATATTGAGCCAGTCTGAACTCAGTGGAGTTGTCTGCCAGCTTGTACCAACCAGTGGCTTGGCTCTCCCATGTTCCCCCATCAAAGGGCCAGACACTGCTGCAGTGCAACAGTTTCTATAAGAGATGCAAGCAAGGATAGTGAAGGAGCATAGAAACAAGAACAAATCCAGGAAGATTTGAGGAGAGAAGGCATGACTCCACAACACAAAAGTGTAAAAATGCAGGTAGTTCATGAGGCTTAACTCCAAGGCAATAAAAGTGACAAGTATTTGCCTTCCATTAGAAACCATAAGGCAGCCATCAGGTTAATCACTACCAGAGTAAGTACAACCACTCTCAGGTCCCTTAACCAGGGCCACAGCAGCACACAGAAAGCATTGTATGAAAAGCCACACATGGGAAAATGTTATTAGTGCAACACTGACCAGGCTAAAAGGTTGGGAAAGAGGTGGTCAGGAGGAAATACCAGCAGAGAAATCATGTGTGTGTATATCAACAGATCAAGTGTGTGCTGTGCAGCCTTCTCTACTTAACAAGGAGGTTTACAGAGCAGCAAGCTGCAGAAATATTTCACCACCTTCACTGTTAGGGAACTCTTATCAGGCTATTTGGTTATACTATTTAGCAAGTCAGAGGTGACTATAAAAGCATTATACCAAAGAGGGAATGCAATGGAGTTTATTTAAGAAGAAATTATATAATCCTAGAGTTTAGAGGCAACATAGCTTAGAAGCCAGTCTTCCCCCCCACGCACACACTGAATCAAGTTCATTTCTTTGTAACTACTGGTCTGTTGTCCCTTTGGACAGGTCATTTTTCAGGCATTATGAAGAACCAGGTGCACCTTACCCTAGTACATTGACAGAAGTTTCTGTGTATTTTGCATTTCCATGCCACACAAGGTTTTTACATCACTGCTGAAATCTTGGAATAGCACAGTCAGCCTTTCTTCCAGGCATCCCAAAATAATTCTTTTTCTCTTGGTGCAGTTCAGCCTGCTAGAAGCCTAGACTCTTGAAATGCTAAATTTATCACCAGAACTCATATATACAGTGTTATTTCTGTGGCAAAGCAGCTTTACCTTATGTTACTCTAGTGTAAAAAAATGAAATGCATCCTGTTGGAACACAGTATTTATAGTCTGGAGGAGCCTCATGCCCGTGTGCCCTTCAAGAATCAAATTTCTTTATTTCCAAGTGTAGCTGTTTAACTGTTAAACTAACTCTCAAGTGTGAAACGTTTAACTCAGGGCTTTCAAAAAAATGCTGTTTGATCTTTGATGAATGCTGACAGACAGGAGGACAAGGAGGCTTTATTTCATCAAGGTTTGCTCCATCTGAAAGTGGTTTGCAGTGCAGGGTGTGGGATTAGAAGGGTTAAGGAGCCATCTGCTGGCAGCTCCCACAAATTGTTGAATGCAGCAAAGCTAATAAAATTTCAATTACAAATTAATTTATGTACAGTGCATTTAATTATCCATGGATTCAAACTGTCCATGGATAATTCAAATGAAGCAATTTCATGGGGGATATACAGTCTGCTATGGATCTGCCAACAATTTAAATTAGATGCCAATGGATTCTGGGTGTCTGATCTGTCTACAAAAACAGCCAGGCCTAAAAAACAGTGTGTTGAATTTGGGTGTATTAATGTGTATCAACACCAGAAAAATATATGCAGATGACTTTACACATTCAGATCACAGTCTCAAAACAGAAAGCAGAGGAAAGTATCTCTAAGAGCCAGAATTCAGATTATTCACTTACTTGTTGGGGGAGTAAAGGGGACAAAAAAATCACAAATGTGACAGTAAGAATTCTTCCTTGAGAGTTAAAATGAAAGTATAGTCTGATTTAAAACTTAAGGCTTCATTTTAGAGGGCTGCTAAACACAAGACATCTGTGAGCCAAATGGGGAAGATCTGCACCTCCCTGACTGTGGTGGCTCCACTGAAAGGACAACATGGTTCCCTTTGAAGTACACAAGCTGAGTTCAACCACTGCCAACAGCTTTTATAGCCTCTGTAACCTCCCCCAGCCTTACTCACCCTGTCACATCACACTGCAGCATCAGACACACAGGTATGGAGGATATATTGCAGAACAGCTATGTGGCTCCCCAGACTTGATACAGCTGCATTACCTCACAAACCAAAAATACCAGAAGACTACTATTCTCCTTATGGAGCAAACACACAACTTCTTGTTTGTAAAGACAAGTGAAGTAAAGAAAAAGCACCACAACAACAGCAGATCCCACAGTGACAGTGTCTATCAGGGTGGTAATGGATGCACACAAACAGTCTGTAAACCTGAGGACAACATGGCACCAGCCCAATCTTCACTCAGGTTTCAAGGAGAACAGTCTCCCGCTGCTTCATCTCCCTCCTGACAGTGTCACCAGTCAGGCACAGAGTAGGAGCAAAAAACTGATTGTTATCTTATGCTTCAGAAAGTGAAAATCACCATCAGAAAGCCCCAGCTGATAATCCCTTCATTAGCTGTGCTGAGTTCAGTAAAGGTCAGGGAGTCAGAGTTTCCACATGTCAGAGCAGGTTTCATAGTAGGTGCAAGAAATGCAGTTCTTTAAGAAGCTGTAGGTTTCTTTTAGCAACTTAAAGATCACCTGTATTTTTTCTAAGTTTTAATTTTACAAAGACTGTCACTTCTCCCATTTCTGCTACATGACTATGCTACCACATTATACTCTTCATTCATCACCTGTCTCCAAGCCTGTTACAGACATCTAGCAGATAACCAAATTCACCTGCAAGTATGAACGAGCAGGACAGACTTGCATTTCCTGCAAGTGTCTGAGTCCTTGACTAGCAGAATACTCAGCAGAAAATCCCTGAGTATAAGGCTGCTGCACAGCTCAGTTCAGTGAAAGCCACAAGCTTGCCCTCCTAAATGTACCTTGCAGAGTGTGTGCAGGCTAAGGAATATGCCAAGCATACCTCTGAAAATAGATAAATAGGAAATAAATAAAAGAAGCACCTGGCCTTAAAATGGCAGATGATATTGCTGTACAATTTTAATCTATCATTTAATTCCAGCTTGACTACTCAATAATCTGCTGCACTGAGAATTCAGATAAACATTTACACAATTGCCTAGCTCCACACATCAGTTTCTGCAGGATTTTCATATTATCTTTCATGCTATGATGTTTTTCTTTTTCAAATCGTTGTTAACACTAAGCATTTGAGCTCCTGCCTTCCAACAAAAGAAAAAGCTCAATTTTCCTCAATTAAACTGTTCTGAACTTGGTGGTACCACTTGAGATATTCTAGGACTGATGAGTTACCACAAATAAAGTCTCACATGCCCAAGACAGCACTGTTTCCACTTCAACCCATCAGCAGCACAGCAGAGCAAAGCAGATTAACAACCCTTGTCTACTATTCTTTTCCCCTCTCTTCAATCCATTTTTACTGTCCAGACACAAACACATGCTAAAAAAATCAACTGCTGTGCCTTGAAGAAAGATGTTCATAACTAAATCCTTCCTGCTCTGGCTGTCAATCAGACACTGAGTTTATGATGTGTACAGCCTATTGATTTTGTAGGCTTCCTTCCTGGAAGCAGTAGTTTCAGCTGGGGTGGGGGCAGGGGGAAGTAAAACAGAAGAATGCTGTCTCTCTCATTACCCATTGACTCCTCAAGCCATCACTTTCATTGCTGAGCAAACTAGCATGGCTCTGAGAGCCACTGGAAAGTGATTAAAATTTGGCAGCAGAATGTCTAAACCACTGGCGTTTCTATAGCAATAGGGAGAGTGCAAGATGTGAAAAAGCCTGTAGCATTGCTGCCATCCTGCTGTGAACCAGAGGTATAGTGCCTCTGACTTTGGAGATGGAAAGCCCATTTGTACAGAAACCACACTCCTATCCCTCCCACTCTCCCACCTTCAAATTTAACAGGTTCCCTTTTAATTCATGGGCTAACTGCAAGTTGATGCTATTTTGTAAGCAAGAAGACTGCGTATTAGTCTATTTTGCTTAAAGATTAGTACCCTTGTTTCTCCTGTAATAGCCATGACTTGCCTGTCTTCATTTATATTGCCCTCAGAAAACCAGGGAGGGATCCTACAGGAGAAGGCAGCCAGTCAAAAGCTGCTTGTGGTCTACCATTTGCCATTGAACTCCAAGTCCAGGTTTCCTTTTTGCAGAATTGTGATGGAATTTGGGTCGAGAAATGAAAAATAAGCATAGCAGTCAAAACGATTCCATTTGGGTTGGATTCTTAATGTCAGATTCCTAACTACAAACAGTTTGATTTGCCAAGGCTGCTGAGCAGAGCCAGTGCTGTCCATGGGTGTTGAATATTCCTGGAAAAAAATAAGCCAGGCCAATTTTAACTGCTGAAACATGTATTCAAAAGCATAATTATAGGCATCCAGGTATGAAATTGTAGCCATTTTAATCAACTTCTCTTCTCTCCCTCCTTTTCTCATAGGTGGCTAGGCAATTGCAACCTTCAGTTGTGTGGGTTGGAGACACAGAAAAAATATTTTCTAAAGCAGCACCAAAGACTGGGCTAGAGGTGAGTTGCTCCTTTATTTCCCTGCAGATAATTTCTCCTGTTGCATTACAACTGACACAAAGAACAAGTGTATTTCTTAGATTAGCACATACCAATATGACCAGACCTGCCAAAGCTTGCTTAATAATGGCTTGTCTCACTAACATTTTTCTTTTAAGAGAGTCTTGTGACTTCTTAAGAGCCCCTGAGAGGTCATTTCTTTCCTACCCACCTATACTTGCTTTATTTAAAAATAGTCCAGTCACTGCTCATCAGTGCACTGAAAAATGGAAAAGAATAATGGAAAATTTCAAAATATGAGGCAAGAAGCTAAAAGTGAAGATGAGCTTAAATTTTTCAGCTCTATTAATTTTAGAAATTGGATGAAGCCAAAGTGAACAATAAAGTAACAAGGATAAATTTCCACTGTGAAAACAGCCTGTGTTAAATAGTTATGTTTACAGATTATTTTCTCTGGGCTCCCAGGAGTCCTATTGCCACTGCTTCCATCCCTTCCCTCCTTTGTGCAGCTTCCTCACTAGAAACAAAATTAAACCACTACCCAACAGGCACAGCAACTCAACCACCACAGCAGAGAACAATTTGCCTGAAATCCTGATTAGAGTCATGCTGATTGCAAAATTTTACTTTTAGAGCTCCATTAAAATCTAAAGAATTAAACCTTTTTTTCTTAAGGTGAGTCCTGTGAATTTTGGCTATGGAGTGGACACAAAGCTGTTCATTCTGAGGGCTCTATGAGTTCATGCGTGTTCAGTGGTTGATGCCCTCTAGTGGTCCCCACACCAAAAGGGAACCTTTCTCTTGGGCTCAGACCTTCACAGCAAGCACAGATGGGGATTGAAATTAAGATTAGGTGCCAAAGACTACCTGGAGTATTCATGATCTTTCTCTACTTTGATAGCCACCAATAAGGACAAAATTCTCATCCTGCCTATCTCAAAGTCAGGAGTATCACCTCCACCCCTGTTATCATATACCAAGACCTACAGGTATTTAGCAAAAGGTGGGAGTGAATGGCTCCAGGCTGGAAATACTGGAATACCATGTCCAGTTCTGGAGCCCTCAATACAGAAACGACATGGAGCTGATGGAGCAGGTCCAGAGGAGGCCACGAGAATNAAATGAGCTAAGCTCAGCCCTCAAGAAACCCAAGTGAATATCATCCCAGTGTGACATTTCTGGCACCATGACTGAGAACATGGTGAAAAGCCACCTTAAATTTCTCAAACAGACTACTTTTCTAGTGGGTTTCTCCAATTCTCCACAGAGGATGCAAAGCTGTCAAATCTCAAGTATGTTATGGTAACCTAGTTGTCAAGGATGACATGCAAGCAGTTCAGCCACTCATAGTTAAACAGATAGGGGCCACCTTCACAATTCATGCCACTTTTCTCCAGTTCAGCTCCACAAGGTCACTGAAATCATAACTTGCCTCTTCAACAGTCCTTCCTGCTACTGATACATTTCTTTCAATGTGGAGGAGATATTATTAGCATCCAGGACATATATCTGAAATATGTGCACTACAGACACACATTGGTTTCACAAGCATAACAGGAGCTGCTGACACATAAATGCCAGTCTGGCTTTGTAGGCTTAACATAAGTGAAGTGTTTAGCTTGGTCTCTTATACTGGGCTCAATCATTTAACATTTTAAAATCAAGATTCCTACAAGCTGAAAAATGAACACTTGTAGTAACCAACTCTAGACAAGCAGGAATCCATTAATATCATTTGCCATCCCCAAAAAACTAAGTTGTAAATGCAGGGGACAAATTAGGACTTCTTTTCATGAGAAAAAGGTAAAATAGGAGACAGAACGTTGTTTTAAAAATTCTCTGCATCTCCCAATAGAGTCAGTTTTTCCAGCAGATGCACTGCAAACCCAGAAAACACCATCACCCACTTAAAGGAACTTTTATCTACTATCTGTCATTTCAGTGAAATGGGATTCCTCTACCTCACTACCTCCAAACCCAATATAATTTGATAAATCTCACTTTTCTAGGAATATTGGTATCTCAAAACATCTTAGAGAACATTTGTACTTCCTTCCAATACACATGAAAAGAGGGAAATCTTGAAGCCTATGAGTAGCCACAGACATATAAATCAGAGAGAGTAATTCAGCCAGTATACTATGTGTTAAAAACAAAGTAAATCCACATTTCAGTCATTGCTGTTACCAGATCTCCCTGACAAAGCAACGATGGCAAGGTTGGCTAAAACTTCCAAGGCTGATATGTAACAGCAGCTTGTTTAATCAGAGAAGCCACGTTCATTACCAAAAACTTCCCAACAAGGAAATTATTGCAAAGTTTGGATAAGACCTTGTAATTTGAAGTTGTGTCCTTAAACAGCAAACATGCTGTTTGGATGTGAACAGAGCAACATCCTTTCTTTCAGAGCAAGCGAAAAGCCAAGATTTCTCCTTTGCTCCAACTGTGCTTAAAAGGCACATTCTTTGGGAGCACATGCAGGTATCCCACTCTCCTGGGAGCATGAGTGCATAGGCACAAAAAGGAGATCTAAAAATGGCATCTGACATTGAATGATGGCCACAGGAATATTTCATCCAAGAGCAAAAGCATTGTCCTGGAAAACAACATGCTTATGCTCCGAAGTGGAACCTAAGCCCCAGTGCTAAGACGTGCTCAACTCATTATCATCTTTAAGCAACTGGCAACCTTTGGAAGATGCACAGTATGACCATGAGAATAAACAGAATGAGAAAGACACAGTAATTAAGACAAGCTTAGCTAGAAAATAACTTCATGAATGACTCCACCTCAAGACTTTTGGGATTTCTTATTGATTTCCCAGTTTTCCCTGTTCTATAGCTCTCACTCCAAAAAACAGAGCCATATCCTTTTCTCTCCAAAGAGCAGAGCCATATCCTTTCTGTAAGCTGTCTGCTACTGCAGACAAAAGAAATAATGGATCACAAAGATTGTACATGCAATGTAGGTTCACAGGGGTTTATTATTGCCTTTTAGCTGAGAAGGGTTGCAGGACAGTTTCTTCCTAATTAACATTAAGGCAGGCTGATCTGAAATTGAAGCTCAAGTTTCTCAGGGAGCTACCTACTATGTAGTAAAAAAATAATCACAAGGTGATCTAGAGAGTTCCAAGTGAGTGTTGGTGAAGGCTCCAGGGAGAGCTTACTGCAGCCTCCTAGTACTTAAAGGGGGGCTCTTAGAAAGATGGGGACAGTCTTTTTAGGAGGGCTTGCTGGGACAGGACAAAGGGTAATAGTTTTAAGCTAAAAGAAGGTCAATTTAGACTAGATAAGGAAGAAGTTTTTTGCACTGAGTGTAGTGGAACACTGGCTCAGGTTGCCCAGAGAGGTGGTAGAAGCCCCATTGCTGGAAACATTCAAGGTGAGGTTAGACAGGACTCTGAGCAACCTGATCTAGTTAAAGATGTCCCTGCTCACTGAAAGGGGATTGGACTAGATGACTTTTAAACATCCTTTCCAACCCAAACCAGTCTGTGATTCTATGACTTGATGTTAAGTCTCAGTTATTTCTGAAGAGGCTTCCAAGTCATTACACTTCTCTAATAGGCTATCATAACCCAGTTATTCACTTCTAGTTTTATTAACAGAAGAGTACCACTGCAGCAATTTGGTTCAGCTTCTCCAACAGGTGTTCACTTGAACATTATCAAGCATAACTATCCAATGACAGGTTTTGCTCAATAATCATCTGTTCTGCAAATAGTAGTTACACATTTATTATAAAGTCAAATAGTTAATTATTCCAAAGAAATGAATCCTGAGTTCAAAAAGCTTGTGCTCTCAGGTTAGAACCTCAGAAAGCTAGAAACCACAGCAAAAATTGGAGAATGTATTTTTCACATTTTAATCTATGGATAGGCATTGATAGATCATAACCTCCAAGAGCTGGGAGAAGTCCAGACTAGGTTATATACCCAAGCAATTTTCCTCCCTGTTAAGGTTCATCAGGTGTGCAGGTCCAAGCAATATTTCTCCTTGAACTGGAAATCAGGATTTCCTTCTTTAAATGGGTTGTTTCCTTCCTGCTTTTCAATAACAGGACCAACAAATTCAATAGTGAAAGGCACTAGCACAATCCCACGAATATAGAAGGAGAAACCAAGTGTTTAACTGACTTTCAGAAAACAGAGGCTTTCTCCTGAGGTTGAGCATCTAGTCTGCTTATACTAAATACAGCTAGGACTACTAAAAAAGCACAAAATCCTGTTGTGTGTAGCTTGTCTACAGATTCACCTCATTAACTCTAAACTATCAGCATCCATAACAACTCTTTCCTCCTTGTATTTACATGTATGTGTTGAAGGTGAGTCCAAAACGACTGGCAACGACCTTCTCCAAATTCCTTAAGGCTTTGAAAGCCCAGGACAGAGTGCTGCTAGTGGGAACCACTAAGCGTCCCTTCGATGCTAATCTTAAACCTTTCTGTGAAGCTTACAAAAAAATCATTCTGATGCCTAAGCCTGACTACACTTCAAGATTTGGCAAGTATTTAAGTCATCCTGATAATTACTACTGTTTAAAATGCATGCTTTTTGGCTGGTTATCCTCAGAATTGCCTTTACATATTTTCTCTTTTAAGATGTTGTTTTTTTCACATGGGTATTCTGAATTTCTATTATTCCTATCCATTTTCCATACTCTAAACAATATACTAGAGGGCCTTTCCATAAACTGAACCCTGTCTGGAAGGTTGGGCTTTGTTGCTATACATTCTATTTTTTTTAATCTACAGTTATGAGAGAAATTGTAGAGGCATCCAAGATTCTGCATGTCTAGTCTGTCAAATGTTTAGAATGAGAGACAGGCCCTCCCCAAAGTCTGAAATATTCATCAAGTGCCCCATATGCTGAGACTCAAAGCTTGTAAGAGAGTGTCTTTCATTAAACCAATTTACATGGCTAGAAAAAGAAACTTCCAGGAATGCAAGTTTGGTTTCAGATTTGAATCACCTTGAAGCCTGCAATAGCTCAGCATAGGTTAGGCAGAAATGCTCCAAATTAAGCTTAATAATGTGAGACAATTTCTACAAGAAAAATGGTAGGTAGTCCACATCCTTCAGAATTGGCTGGTAGAAGACCTTTTGTTCCAAGAAATACTTTTTTTTCCCCTTCCCATGGTTTAATAACAGATATAGAATCAAATAATCATTTGGGATGGAAAAGACCTTTAAATCATCAAGTCCAACCATTAACCCAACACTGCAAATCCATCACTAAACCATATCCCTCAGCACCACATCTACATGTCTTAAATACCTCCAGGGATAGTGACACCATCACTTCCCTGGGCAGCCTGTTCCAGTGCTTGACAACACTTTCAGTGAAGAAATTTTTCCTAATATCCAACCTAAGGCTCTCCAGCACAACTTGAGCCCATTTCCTCTTGTCCAATACCATGTGGTTTAATATACTTTTCTGGGTACTGGGTACTAAGAAGTCTGGATGTGGTGACTCAGAACAGAAGAGCTGTTTAGATTCAGTCTAAAGATAATAAGAGTAGTTTTGGGCTATTCAGAATGGCACTAAATACTTTGAGTTAGGACTCTCAATGGTGCACTTGTACCAGCAGCTCCTAGCATGAGTATCCCTACTGATCACTGCATCAAGGAAAACAGATTCCCTTCATGACACTCATCTCTGATAGATCATATCCCCAAAAAATACAGTAGTAAAAAGAAACCACATTCAGTTCAAGGACCTTGCTACACAATTGTACCTTGATTCAAATACTGCTCCTCATAGTCCCCTTACTACAAAAATCATGAAACTGTATTGTGAAGTCCAGTTTCTTACTGTGTTTCGCAGAGGCAGCCAAGGTACTGAGATGATACACATTTGACCAAACTCAAGACAGGTTTTGACTGCCTAGCACATTGTAAATCTCTCCCACGTTCAATAATTTTCATTGTGTGGATGGGAAATGTCTCTAAGCTAGCTAACATGTGTTTCATGTTATGTTACAGCTCTGATAAATTGTTAACAGATAAGAGACGTGAGTAAGACCTAGAGAAAGAGGTGATAGCAGCTGAATTTAGTTGTGTTCACTTCTGGGGATCAAACTGTCACATTCTGGGATTCTCACCACTAATTTGGAGTCAAAGAAAGGGCCAGCTAAATGGATTCCAACCACAAACTTTAGAGTGCCCAAAAAAGTTAAATCTAGACATTTTAAAGCAGATTAAACTCATAGCTTTACTTCTTTGGCATGGTCCCATTTAAGACCATGCCTGGCTATTTCTTTAGCTCCAGCCTTCCCTGAAGTTCAACACAAATATGATCTTTACAGTACAGAGCTCTCACCATCCAATCTTGACAATTTTCAGTGCCTGACACCTCATTTGAGAGCTAAAGAAACTTGTTTTGACAGAAAAGCCAAAGACATAAATAGTCATAACCACAGTGCACAGCCACCTGTCTGCTACAAGCTTCCCTTTTGTTAGAAAACCAGAATATTCCAATCTATGCCTAATGGAAACAGTAAACATGCAGTGGAAATCATTAAGCTGGAAGATTCATGCTCCTATACTGGTTTCTTTCTATTAATCACCCAGCAAGTCAGTACCTCATATTACACATGAGCCTACCTGCAGCAGAAGCTGCGGCACACAAAATATGGCTGCACACAAGTAGTGCTCACTGTTGTGCATCCATTTCTCTTATGAATTAGTGATTCAGCCAATAATTATTGAGCATAGATATAATTCAAGTGAAAGATCGCAATTTGCCTCAGTGAAAAATGTAGTACAAATTTGTCGGTAGTTATGGGCACAAGGGCATCATATTGGCATTGCAATCGAAGGAAGAATAAGCCAGGTTTTCACCATTGCATGCCTGCCCTGACATCCACCACCATTAAGTTTCCACCCAATGTTTTCATATTACATATGAGCATTCAAACACATGCTACTCAAGTCACAAACTGTCTGTCTCATTCAAAACCCTCTTCAATCCCTATAGACTCATAGAATGGTTTGGGTTGGAAGGGACCTCTGGAGCTCATCTAGTCCAACCCCCCTGCCCACTGCAGTTGACATCCCCAACTAGATCAGCTTGCCCAGAGCCCTGGCAAGCCTCACCTGGAATGCCTCCAGGGATGGGGCCTCAACCACCTCCCTGGGCAACCTGTTCCAGTGTTCCACCACCCTCGTGGTGAGGAACTTCTTTCTAATGTCCAGTTTAAATCTACTCCTCTCCAATTTAAAACCATTGCCCCTTGTCCTTTCACTGCAGGCCTTTGCAAACAGGCCCTCTCCAGCCTTCTTGTAAGTTCTCTTTAAGTACTGAAAAGTCACTAGTAGGTCCCCCCGAAGTCTTCTCTTCTCCAGGCTGAACAATCCCAGCTCCCTCAGCCTGTCCTCATAGGAGAGGTGTTCCAGCCCCTGATCATTTTTGTGGCCCTATGCATAATACTTATTTTTTCCACATGTTTCCATGTAAGACTTTGAAGGAAAGCACAGTGAGATAGCATGAAAGTTTTCCCAAGTTTCCCTGAGGTAGGCCATTACTTGACATAGGATTAACCAAAAGATGTTATTACTCCTACCAATTTATTTTTAGTACCAAAAATCTCAGGCACTTCAAGCATTAAGAAAACCATGTTGCAGAGGTTCACAGCTAAGAGATACAAACAGTTTCACCATTTAAACAGCAAGCAAAACGCCAATCACAGAAATTTACACCTGGCCTTTGCAACATGTGCCTGCATAGCTGGAAGCCTTTGGCTTCCAAACCAGACATTGAGTCCCCATAGAAGCCCTCAGTTTGGTGGGAGTAACCTGTGTTCAGGGTCATAGAAATAAAAACAGGCTGTTAATATAAGTGCTTAACTCTGCACACCCAAATGGGAACATTCTGGACAGGTTCTATGCCTCTGTAAACACGCAGGCATGTTTAAGTAGTTCTTTCCATTTTTACACACATCCACCTCATGTTATGTGCCCTTAATGACTTTCTAAAAATTCTAACTGGAAGCCAACAAATGACTAGTAATGGTTTAAGAACAGATGTGCTTAAGACCTCTGTGCTACAAATCTGTAGATGAAAAACAACAAACAAGAAAAAATTTGAATCTTGGCTTTCCTGACTGATATCCCTTATTTTTGCATTTCCATTTCAAAATGCAAAAAAATTCCTGTTTTCCTTATTGCATGGTCTTTGGCATTTTCTTTTTCTGTGTCCTGATGAACAGTGTTATGGAGACACATCATCCTGCAGAATGGTGGAACAATCACTGACTTGCTGAACATAAGCTGCCTAGCAAAACTATCTGATGGTTTCACCCAGGGACACATCATCCAGGCAGTGCAAGCTGTCCTGAGTGAGCTACGCCTCCTGCAGATGACCAGGAAGCCACTGAGGACTGAAGAGTTTGTACCTTTTCTGGCCACACAGGACCCAGTGTACAAAGAGGAGGAACAAACCTTTAAGGTGACATTAAGAGCTGTATTAACTGGCTATCTTTCATCATCCTCTGCCTTTTCCAGGTATATTTGATCTAAAGACCTGCTAATTCTGCTGATGGGTTGGCACATCACTAATTTGAATGAGGATGTATGGTTCAATGGCACCAGACACCCATCTTCCCCCATTTGGGGATGTTTGGCAGCCCAGGCTGCTGGGCAGCTGGACATGCCAGGCAAACAGTCATTATTACAGGCAGTAACTCTGCACAAGCAACACACCTGGCATACTGCTTTGCTGAACCTCCTGCCTGCACCCAGCTCATGCTGAACAAAGTGTCCTCCACATGCATGGATAAATTCTGCAGGTGCCATTAGTACAATGTGTTGGCCCTTTTTCTTTCAGAGCTGACATGCTCAGCAAGCCTGGCTATATTATCTGGAAAAGACAAAAACCTGGACCAGTAAGGTCTTCCACATAGAGATCCAGTTCTAAGGCCTTATTTTCAATTACATCAAGCAAGAATTTTCATTTAAGAGTTTACATTTCAGGGTTTAATAAAAATTAGTTTCTGCCTCAAACTCCATCCTTCTCCTCAGTCTCAGGGCTATAAAATCCTGAAGGCAAAACCTGGTGTATTTGAGGTGTACCTCAAATATTGATGTATCACCCCGCAAACAGCTTCTTTTTCCACATATAGCTCAGTAATAATTTTTCTTACCCTAGATTAGTATTAGCTTTATGTAGTGGTCAACTCTGCTTTCACTGTATTGCCTTTGGTTTTCCTGTTGATGGGAACAGTTTATCAGGGTTAAGTACAGGCTTACAATTTGTTTACTGTAGTGACTTTGGTGTAGCTTATGGACAGCTAGCTGAGCACAAGACTACAGCTTAGCAGCACTGATACCCCAGAAAAATGCCACAATGATCAACTAAGGCTCTTCAAACCTACTAAATGCTAGTAAAAGCCTTGGCCACCAAACAGGCAAACCCTCCTGTGTCCCAAGGAGCTGCAGGCAGCCCACACCAAGGGGCTCCAGATGGGATAGCACTTCTGTACTTAAGCCAAAAGATCCCAAAAGAGCTTTCTCAGTCCCATACTCCTCTCCCCCCTAGCTTTTACCCAGATCCACTTATAAACCATCCGGATCTCCTGGCTGAAAGATTTCCTTTTCCTTCTACTCTTTGAATTCCCTCTGGTTCCGAATCCCCTCAGCACCTCACGTAATAAACAGGACACAGTTTCTAACAACTTTGTCCAAGTCTTCTTCCACTGCTAACCTAATGATAGTGCACATTTCTCCCAGCTTCCCTGAATACTTTCCAATTTCCATTTAGAGCCATTTGGCTCACTCAACATAGGCAGTATTTGTGATATTTGGCAAATCACTTTTTTCCCCTCCTGCTTCCTATCTAAACCAATATCTTTCCTCAGGGAAAGGCTAATGGTTCAGTGTTGCAGTAAAGAAAAAAATCCTCAATCATTCCCAACTCCAAGTAGTAATCCATTTGTACCCTGAAACGTGAGAGCTAGCATTTAGCATGAGTTTAACTTGAAAATATTATTCCACTTACTACAAATGTGCCTGGTTTGTACATCACAGAGTATGCAGGCAGCACTTCATTTTGACCACAGCTAAAATGATACTGTCCTCAGCATCCCAGGGCAATCGTTTCCTTGCATTAATTACAGCCCTTAAGAAAGTATTTCGTTTTATCTGTTTTAAATTTGTTTCCCTTAAATGTCATGGAACCTTGCCCCAGCACCTGTAATATGGCACAGGGGAAGAGGCTTGTCTAAATGGCCTCATGCATTAATTAACTCCAATATCTCCATCTCATCTCACACAGAATCTCTTCTTCCTGAGCTTCTAATTGTTGTCATTGCTGGACCTTCTCTGTTGCTTTGCTTTGTCCTTTTGAAGAGGGGCAGCTAAAACACAGTATTCAAAGTGAAGATTAACACTGTGCTGAATCTTTGATTTCGACTCACTGGAAACATGAATCTCCCTGTTTGACATTTATATTCTGCCAGTGTTCCAAAATGAATATAAATAATGCAAAATTTGTGATAATGTGATTTCTTTATTCGATTTACTCAAATTTCTGCCCCAATTATACATCCACATTTTTGAAATCATAAATTATTGCACCAAAGTGCAATACAAATCCTTACACAGAAATAACAGTAGTCCTAGAAGAGCAGGATAGTCTTGCTAGCACACAAGTTCTGCCTGGCAATGACTGGTACAGAATACTTATACTATGTAAGAAAACTCATACCAAAGACTGTGGACATCCTTCTTCCAACAAGCAAACATTTTAGCTCTGATGGGTCACTTACTGCCTGTAACTTACATTCCCACTTCTAGTGCTAAATCTTCTTTTAATTTAACCACACCTGAGGAGCTGGCTTCATTAATCCTACACAGCAGTTCCACCAGCTAAAGAGTCAAAAGCAGCTGACACACCATATGCCAACAGGCAGGTTAATTTGGTGCACAAAGAAATGGAAAGAGAACAAGAGAAAGCATCACAAGTCACTCAACTCCTCCTGCCACATGCAGCAGCCTCTCTTTATCAGTGATTCAGAGTGGGCACTCTGCACCCAAACAGCACTTTCCACCCTACCAAGATTCAAGCAAGTGGTTGGCAGAGTTTTGTTATTCTTTCCATCTCCTACTTAAGGTCTGGAGATCATTATACCCAGGATAACAAAACTGGGAGGGAAAACAGAATTCCCATGGCCACACAGCCTATGACACATGGAAGTCTAGAGACATTGGTTGGTTGCCAGCTACTGCTGGAGAGCCAACAGTCATAACCACCACCTTGTCTTTATCCCACTTATGTTAAGGACCAGAAACAGCCATCTCCAGACCTCTGTCTGCCCCATCCATGTCTGTTTTCCCTGACACACGAATAGCTTGGCCTGAGACCATCTTTAAGACAGCAAAATTCAAATGCCCAGGCCACTGCTCTGAGAGCCCAGGGGTTCCATCCACACACCTCCCATAGCATCATCTACATGTAGACGCATAAGAGGTTGCATGATGTTTTCATCAGTGGAGTAAGGGTTGTTGGAGGAGAAGTGCTCAGCTAATCTAGGCAATTACAGCAGACATCACTGTGTTAGGGCTGCTCAGTAGCCAGTTGGACATTTGACAGCTGTCAGACTTCACTTCTCTGCTGACAGGCATTTAATCTGCAAGACAAGAAGTCTAAATAGGGTGCCTGTCATCAGCTCCTTTCTGGGACCCAGAGGAAGCCTTTAAGAAGCATGACACCAAGAAGGACCATCTGTGGCCAAGAGAGGAACATTATGGATTTTTCTTCCCTATATACTTCCAATAAAACACAGAAAAGAAATGGACCTCTTGGAGCAGGTCCAGAGAAGGCCACAAAAATGATCAGAGAGCTGGAACACCTCTGCTATGAAGAAAGGCTGAGAGATTTGGGGTTGTTCAGTCTGGAGCAGAGAAGGCTCCAGGGAGACCTTCTTGCAGCCTTCCAGTACTTAAAGAGGGCCTGTAAGAAAAATATGGATGGTCCTTTCAGCAGGACTTGTTGTGATAGGACAAGGGGTGATGCTTTTAAACTAAAAGAGGGGAGATCCAGACTAGATATAAGGAAGAAATTTTTTACATGAGGGTGGTGAAGCACTGGCACAAGCTGCCCAAAGAGGTGGTAGATGCCCCAGTCCCTGGCAACTTTCAAGGACAGGTTGGCCAGAGCTCTGAGCAACCTGATCTAGATGATGTCCCTGCCCACTGCAGGGAACCTTGGATTAGATCACCTTGGTCCCTTCCTACCCAAAGCATTCTATGATTCTCTATCTTCTCTTCCAACGACTACTCTTGCTGCTGCCTGTTTATAACATCTGGGAAACCAGACAAGGCAAATTCCTAGGGGTAGTCTTACCAAGCTCAAGCTAGAGGCAGCATTTTGGACAGATCATATGAAAAATACAGACTTTACAGGATACTGCATTGTTAGGAAGGTTGAAGGTGGCAGAGGAGACACAGTTGTGGCATTAAATAGAGGTCTGTGGCCAGAGGAAACAGTCATTCCTGGGACAGTGCATGTATGAATACAGTTAAGAAGGAAAGCATTTTATCAATCATGTCAACACCTAGTGGCATTTTAATCTCTGGTGTAGGCAGGACTTTGTTGATAAAGGTTCCTTGTACATGCATATGGGGAAAGATGCAATTCCTACAGACTACTAACTTGAAAGCATTGCCTTCTCCTTCAGTTTACACTCTTTTCACATGGCCTAGAACTGCCTTGTTGACATTACAGTCCAGGAGCTTGGCAAGTTTGCAGAACATCTATACCAAAATCATTTACAAGCCACAGGACTATGAACAGGCATCTGAAAGCCATAAACAGGTTTTTAATATCTGGGGTTTGTTTTGCTTCTTAAGCTCTCTCATTGAAATAAAAACTGTCTGGATTGATTTGCAGAGCCATGAGAAGTACATGCTGTGTCTATTGCCAAGTTTCAGACCAGAGGGAGTTTTGACAAGAGCTATATACCTCAGAAATAGAGTTGATCATACAAGTTCTAACATTTCTATAACTATAGCAACACAAATGGTCCAACTAAATATTCCTCTTAACGAGACAGCTCAAGAAAATAATCGCTATACTTCATGTTATAATAACGTTCACAAGAGAGCTGAGGATTTCATTTCTGCTTCTCAAGCCAGCCATTTTTCTCAAGGAATGCTCTGTAGTAACAAGTTTGGGGTTTAAGGGTTTGTTTTTTGGGTTGGCTTCTTTTAACTTTTAATAAAACACTTCTTTTAATCTCCAGGCTTGGTATGACAAGACACCACTGGGTAGAGCACGAATCAGAGCACTGACAAGCAGTAAGAATACAGAAAAAGGAAAAACAAGCACCAGAAAAGGGAAAAACTGACTTCCTCTGGAATTTTGCATCTGGCAATACCAGCTCTCCTTCACTGAAAATAAACAAGACATTAGGAAAGCAGATATATCAGAATAATGCACCCCAAATTATAGCTATTCCAGGAAAGATAATTCCTTTCTGAATGAATTTTACAAGTTTAAAAAAATTAGATGAGACATCAATATGACATGTCACTCTGAGAATAAAGAGTTAATGACCACTTACTTGCTCAAGGATTATTTATTCTAAGAGATTTTAGGGGGCAGAAAGGTTCATTACTCAGAACTGTAACATGCCATCAACTTTTAGGCAATACTCATTTATTTCAGCAAGTAACTCTCCTTAAAAATTGATGTCACTTTAATGTCTTTCATTACTTTAATATCCTATATGCTTTATAAAACTAACTGCTTTATATATCTGTAGGTCTAATGTGTTAACAGGTCTCAATAAAACTATTACAGCTATAAAGACTGCTTTTTAATTGGGATGGATATAAGACACTTAATGCAATCTACCACAAGCTGAATATTTACATAGCCACATGAGGACCAGCACTGTTTCACCTTTTCATTGGTAAATTCATATATATGGTTGTTAACAGAAAACATTAATAAGCAGAACAAAAGCAAAGCAGTCACGTGGTGTTCCTTTTGGTGGATGTCCTGAGAATCTGTTTTGCAATAGAAAACAATGCCATATTACCTTGTTTGCACAACTAGCAATATATCTGTTGCTTAAAATCACTCCTATGGTTTTAAGCTGTTGTAGCAGAAAAATAGCTGTAATTGCAACCTGGAGTAAGCCTGTTGAGCTGTCTAAAAGGTTGTTTCATGCTGTGTTAACCCCAATCCACCTAGACCTGGTTCAGCTTCTTTTAAATCCAGTCCTGAAAGCTCTGTTTAAATAGCCCACTGGTTAAAGTCAGCTTCATCATATTCAGCCCCTATGCACAAAGCCACGTACAGACGTAGCCTGTGGGATCACAGTGGCTATTTCTATGTGCTTAAGCAGAAAAACATGAAACTGTGGCAGAAGTGGCTTCTACACAGGACCTAAGACACTCGTAGGCAGAGATTTCCTGATCACCTGCTTTGATTCAGTGTCTCCTCCTCAATAGAGAGCATTAGGCCTAATATCCAAATATCACAAATGGCAACTGCACAGAACTCGACCTTCTCAGAAGCACAATGTGCCAAGTAGTCTGTGGTAGCATTTCATAGTGTTTCACTTGACAGGCAAGCTTGTTTGCTCACAAATCAGCAAATTTGAGGGCAAAGTACTTATAAACAGTGCTTAGAACACCTTAAAGCTTTGTTGCATCCTACATGACACTTGTGGAGCCAGCACTGCCTTTATGTCAAGTGGAGGAGCTCATTCACTGGGGTCTTCTACAAATAAGAGTCACAAACACCTGTTTTCACCTCTAACTGCAGTATACCTATGCTGATTTGACAACAGGTAAGTTGCAATACCTATTTAACTGGAAACACAAGGCACATCATCCCCAGGGACCTCTCTATACCTTCCCTACAGACGGGCTGGGTGGTACAAAGAGGGTCACAGTGCTGTAGGAAGCTGCTCAGGTTTTGTCCAGGCCAACCCACCTTTGGGGAAGGGCAGCCTGAGGACAGCACACAGAAACATAGAATTGTTTAGGTTTGAGAAGACCTTTAAGATCTCATTGAGTCCAGTTGTATTTTGTCTTGCAACAAGAATCACACCTACTCTGGCCAGTTACAATTCACTCTAACACTGGTCACTGCTTGTTAAGATCTTACTAACATGTCTTCTACATCAAAGGCAACAACCACATTTTAAACATTTCTGTGTCTTTGTACTATCCCAAACCCTTATTCTCCATGCTTCCCCCACTAGATAAGAGTTATTTCATCAGAAATACAGCAGGAAGTGACTTGCAGAAAAATGCACTTTTACCTGGTGGTCAGTACACAACATGCTTTAGGACAGAAATCCTGCAGAAAGACAAAAGCCCACCCAAAAACCTGCTTGAGAAGCTGCTCTAACAAAGTTGGCTGTGAAGGTGGATGGTATTGAACCTCTCCTCATCCTAAGAAGAAATCCAATAGAAAAAGACACTCCTGGAAATGGCAAAGTCTAATCAAAAGCCCAAAAAGATTCCTACAGGCAACTAACCACACAGAAAATGGTTCAAGCAATCATATCATTAAGCACAGCAGAGGGAACTGGATGGCTCTGGTTAATAAAGTGAATTTTGTCCTTGAGGGAAGAAAAGGCTGCCATGCTATCACAGCACACAGGATAAAGCTACCCCAATTCAGGCTTTTTGGGGTCCTCTAACTACATTTTGCCATCCAGTATAGGGATCCTCTGGATTTCATTCTTGCAACCCTAAGGATGTACCTCCAGCCCTACCAAGGAGATCCAAACAACAGGAGAGGAAATGTTCCCTTCATCTCCTCTGTGCAACACCTCAGGACATTTCTGGTGTACACAAGTCTTTCCCTCAGCCACTCCAGCAGTAATCCAGCTGCTGGAGCCCTGTCACCACCTGAACAAGGGACCCCACGAGCATGATTAAATCCAGCCCCTGAATTTAATCACTTGCAACAGAGCAGCTATAAACTTCAGATTTCTTCTTACTTTCAGAGCCCTGTTTGTGGCAAGCTGCTGGCTTCACTAATTTGGTAGCACATCCCAATTAAATGTACTCCTCAGCTTCATCATCAGCGAGGAGAGAGACTCTCCAAAGAGGTGTCAGGGTTTGTGTTAAAAACCTCATCTCTGCTCTCATCTGCAAGAAAACTAATTTGGATCATTCTGTCCTCAATCTTGCCGACAGTGGAATACTCCTCTCCACAACAGATTTGACAGCAGAACATGATGTGATGAAAAGATCACATTTAGGTTGGACGTAAGCAAGCCCATTAACTAATATTTCAGCAGGTTCCACACAACCTCAACAGCAAAGTTACACATTGACTGGCACCAGCCATAAACCCATGCAGAAAAGGATGTGTGAACCTCTCAGCATCCCAGGTGTGCTTGGCAGGGCAGAAGTCCACAGTGTTTTCTCCAGTATTCATTAGATTATGGCAGGGGAACACTGGAGCAATTTATCCTTTAAGTGTAGGTTGAGATTGTGGCTGTTTTCAGTGTAAACTGCATTTCTGGTTTTTTCCCCATGGGGAGATAACTGCAAGCTACAACTAATGTATCTACAAACAGTTCCATGGGTACAGGGGTGTGGGGGGGGGGGTGACAGAGAGGCCATANGGGTGTGGGGGGGGGGGGTGACAGAGAGGCCATAAAAGCAGAAAAACACTGCACTATGTGACTGCCAAGCACTCGCTCTCCTTTAGAGAGTCCTCTTGAGGGATAGGGAGGGAAGAATGAGGAGCAATTGTAATGCTGTTTATAATTATTATTACAGAAAGTGCAGCTACTTGAAAATGAAGCTATTGCATCAAGCAGAGCCAACACACAGTAATTTCTGTGTCAGTGCTTGAACTACTCAATTAAGTGGCCCTGGCTGCATCTCCAACACCCATCCTGCTGTGTGATGCTGTGGTCTCCCAAGGAATACCACTAGAGATGCTCCTCTACCAGGACTGGGTAGAACAGCTCTACCAAGAGATCATTCACTGTGGTGGGGGGGATGAGGGAAAGGATTGTGGCTTTGCTAAGCCCAGCTGCAGAGCAATTGCACTCTACTTTCCAACCACAGCAATCCCAAAAACTGAGGAGGAAGGAAAATCCTCTTTGCTACACCCTGTGCCCTACTTAGTCTCCAGCAAGAGGTGAGTTTTGGGGTATGGGAGCAAGGGATGCCAGGCTGTTTTGCCTCCTGGTGTGGTGGTGGGAGGTACTCCAACAGCACCAGCAAAGTTGAGAGAAGCTGTCATGCTCATTTATATATGTAAGTGATCTAGAGAATTATCAGCTAAATTATTTAAATGTCCCATTACTATTAAATTACTGGGCATTCATTCTAAGAACAGTCATAATACAGTAACTAATTTGGTATTAATGTGAATGTCAGCATTTCATTGCAGTTATTTTGTACTTCATCATAAGATAATTTACCAATAAATTAATTGGCTTAATTGCTTCCTCCAAACTCAGAACTACATATGACATGACTTTTGAAAAGTGCCCATGCTCACTCTCCAGTCTTTCTGCTCTAACCATACCAGTGAGGAACCTCCCTTTGAAACACTTAGGAAGCAACAGCCAAAAAAGCAGGAACAAAGTGTGACTTCACTCTCCCGGAGGCAATAAAGTCTTAACACTTTATTTATATTTAAAGTCTTAATTCTGCCTTGTGGATTTTAGTGCTTTAAATATAGTCCCTCTAGGTGCTGCTTGGAGCAGAAGCCCAGGTTTCAGTGGCAGCTTTGCAGGGCCTTGGGTGGTGGGTAAGGAGCACAGCCCCAGCACTCAGCCTCCACTCAAGGCAGGAAAAGCACCTGTGAGCCATTCTTGCCCACCTGCCTGTTGTACAAATTCCCCACATCACTTTCACCTCCCCAAAATACCAATAACCCCCAAGCCCCATCAACTGTACATCAGCCAGAGCAGACAACCCCCAAGCCCTATCACCTGGGCATCAGCCAGAGCAGAGACTCAAGCTCCAGGTGATACACCTGCTCCAGAAATAAGTTTCTACCAATTTGCCACAAGGCTAAAGAAGTTGCATACTCAGGATTTCAGTTGCATAGTTGGATACCCTACCTCAGATTAAATGTCTGCCAACTGATGGAAACCCTATCAGTAAGCCTGAGAAACACAAGCCATCTACCATAGTGCTTGGAATAGGATGAGTAAAACACAAACCAAGAGGGGCCTTTACATCACGAGGAATCTCCTCCATGCTGCTCTACAGCACCTACCACCCACCCAGGGAAGAACCTCCTAGTCTCTTTGCAGACCACAGGCACCATCCCTGTTGGCTTCCATGCAGGAGCTGTGTCTACCTGCCAGCAGTGAGGTCTGCCATAAACTGGTAAACACTGGAGGAAAAACCTGCAGCTGACCAAAGGCAGCCCTAGCCCTACACAGCCAGGCAGGAGGGCTGCATCCTTGCACTGAGGAAAACCAATCCTTGCTAGGTAAAAGGCAGCAGCCACTGCCATGAAGTCACACTTTTGTTATGTGCCTCGGGTATTATTAGGTCCCTGGCTTATGTCGAGTGCTCAGGTTATGCCACTGTGGCCAAAGCACTTTAATCAGACACTGTAACTCCTTTTACAAGAGGTGCCAGCCCTTGTCTCTGATCCCTGCCAGTTTTACATGAGCTATTTTGCCTTGTAGCCTGTGCTGATTTAGAAAGGGGGTTCTTCAGAGTGCTGCTGCCTTGCTGAAAGCCAACTTCTCCAGCACTGGGATTTTTACAAGCAGCACTGAAGTCCTCTGGCAACCACAGTGAGTCTCAGAGCTCCCACCCCTCTGTTCCCCATGAGCTTAAGAAAAGTTTACTGCTGTTTTGCTCTCCTGAAGATGGAAAAAGCTCCATTGAGAGCACAGTGTGTAAGGACAGCTATTTTTCTCCAGTTTCTTCTTTTAAATGTTTTTTTCATAAATTAACAAGCCTCTTTTGCAAAGCACTGGGAACAGATTGCACTGAACTCAGCACCTTGGCACATGCTCCTCCACCATCAGGGAGAGATCAGCCCGACTCCAAAATGCTGCTAAATCTTTGTTCATGATCATTCACCCTAGTCCTGGGCAGTCTGCATCACACCAGGCTGGCAAATGCTCCAACAGCTCCAGGTGGGAACAGACCAAGGGAATGTATCTCCTTCCAGCACACCCTGGCTGGAGATGAATCCCAACCATGCCATACCTGTCATAGCTTATTGGTTAAGTTGCCATTGGAATTAAAAAACAGCTCCACATTTCTCAGCAAAACCCCCCAAATGTGGTAATACAAAGTAAAGCTGACTGTTCTATTAACTCCCATCCTGCATCAGCGATTTTCTAAAGTGTGGAAACATTATAATTGACTTTTCTGCTAGTAGCAAAATGTCATTTTTCCTTAATACTTCCTAAGTCAGTAACGCATTTCAAAAGCCTCCAATGCCACTACCACAATAGGACTCACAAATTAGCACATTTTTAGCTTTTCATTAAACACAATACCAGAAAAAAAAAAAGTCTCATCATATTAGGGTTTCTCTCCTCATTATTGAAAGTACTGCGACTTTGGAACTTGGCGCAGCAAATTATAATGCACTCAGCCTGGGTCCATTGTAAATCAGGGCTTCAAAAAAGGTGTCATGTAGTTGGGCCCTCTTTAAGCACTGAAAATATTGGAGTCTGTTTGAAAATGCCTTATGGAGCTTCTCACTAGCCTTGCAAATCATCACAGCACCAGGTAGAGCTTCCTTTTATTTTTTGCCTCATGGCATCAAGCCATTTCTGTTCTGATCAGAAAAAGAGGATTATTTCTTGCTGGGCTTTAAAAAAAAAAAAAGAAACAACCAAACCACCTTACACCTAAGATAACAAGCTAACCCTAAAATCTCCAAATCATTTAGGGCTCTTGTTCAGCTTTGCATAGCATCCATGGGGCTATCCTCTTCAAAGGAGATGGGTTTCTCCAGCCGGACACCCAGCTCACTGCCCTGGGATGCCCCTGGTTGATGATGCTTTTTGGAGGCTAAAACACTGCCATGGTGCAATCAAAGGCACACAGTGCCTACACAGCTCCAGCTAATTTGTGAGCTTTGCCCTGAGAGGCTGCAGCCCGGGAGGACACTGCAGAAGAGGAGCCCTTTCTTTTGCAGAGAAGTCCATTTTTGTGTGCTCTTGCCTCCTGCAAAAGCACCCAACACAGCCTTGGTTGGCTTTTGGCATTACAGCCCTCCATTAGAGTCCACTTTCTTGGCAAGAATGAAAAAATAATAAGGGATATGTCAGCATGGGAGCAGGGAGGCTCACATCCCACTCCTGGGCCCCTCAAACCAGGTGCCATCCCAGGGCAGGGCACTGCCAGGCTCCTTTCCCACCTAAGCAGCAGCCTGAAGGTTGAAGAATAGGAAATGCAAACCCCTCATCCTTTCCAATTTCCTTAGTGCTCTGAAAAAAAGGCTAAATCTGTCCCTAATCTCCTCTGCACAAGCTCAGACAACACCAGCACTGAACAGCCTTCCATAGGTGGCACACTCCTCTCCTTAAAAATATTCATGCATTAAGTTTAACTAGCAAGAAAGTCATCATTAACCAGAAAACTAAGTAGCAAAGGGGAAGAAAAGCATGAAATAAGGCTGCTTGCTTCTCAGCAGCTGCAAGCCAGCAGCAAGGGCAAGGACATTTTTTAATGTACTCTTCCAGCTCTCTTCCTTTAGGCTTCTACCCTGCCTCAGTTTCCCCAACAGGGAAAAGGCAACCAGCAGCAATGCAAAGTAAGGACTAATGCAAATACTGGGAAGGGGTAAAGAATATCTCACAGCATAGGCAACAGCAGCACCAAAGCCCAAAATAAGTAACAAAGAACTGGAATGAAGAGGACCTGCAGAAGAAAGCAAGATACTAGCATCATGAAAAAAAGCAAACACAAGGAACTCACCTTCCATTCGTTGAAAGGTCACAGCTTCTGCATGGACATATTTGATACATGGCCACCAGGAAGGCAAAGGACTGCAAGTACTGCTCTGCAACACTGGGCAGCCTGGGCCAGTGCTTCACTTCCCTCAAGGAAAGGCCCTGTGAGGAACAGCCACCTGTGGAGCTGCCACACGAGGCAGGGATGGACACGTGGAGGGGTACAGGACCTCCTCTATCTTCAATCTCTCCTCCTTACATTCTGCTGTGGATCTCCAACCTTCTCCTTCCAGCCCCTGTCCTGCCTTGGAGCCACATCATGGTCCACTGAGGAACCTTTGACCCTGAGCTGGTTGGGATTTTTCTCATTTCTTCCAGGTGAAAGCAATTCAGGTTTGGAATCAAATCAGCCTGCTCCAGCCACCTGCAGCAGCATTCCTATCCATACTGCAGGGCAATAAGCTCTTAGAGGACTAGAGGTGCCAGTTTGCAGTCTGAGGCACATCATTATTTGTCCTAGCTCCTGGAATCCTGAAACATAAAAGGAGAGGCCACCACATCTGCCCACCCAAGGGCTCCTTAATGGAGTGGGACTTCTGCTTTCTAAGTAAAAATAACTCAAGATCAAACTCCAGGAAGGGGGGGGGGGGGATGTAGGGGAAAGAGAATGGGTTGAAATGAGAGGAAAAAGACCAAGAAAAACTATTTGGAGAGCAAAGGAAAATCTAGGATTCAGCCATTAAAACTTGATGGGCTAAGTCCTAGTGAAAGCTTGACCAGGTGTGTTGGGTTTGGCTGAGATGGAGTTAATGTCCCCATAGCATTAACTCCATCTCAGCCAAACCCAATACACCAGGTTGAGATGAGTGCAATCCTGTCCTCTTGTTAAGAGTAATTGGAGCAGTGAATAGACTGGAGGATTAGCAGGAGGAGATGGTTAACATGCAAATGAGCCCTTTGGCCAGCAAAACCAATAACTCCACTAAGCACAAAGTTTGACTAAGTTACACCCATAATTTCTCTAATTAAAGCTGTACCTAGATGGCTCCACCCCAAATGTTGCTGCTCAGAGAGCTCCTGAAAAGCCTCTCATGGCAAAGCCCTTCAGGAGGTGGTGATGGGCAGAGAGAAATGCTAAAATGAGTCAAGGCAGCCCAAAATTTGGGGTCTTGATGGCAGCATTTCAAGGCATGATGGAAGCCTATGCAGGGAGCAACCCCTTCTCTCCCATCAGGGTGGGCTGAAGGAGCCACTCGTGCAAGCACATCATGATGACACCTCATAGCCCAAAAGCCTGGCCTATCCTTACATCACAGAATCATTAAGGTTGGAGGAGACCTCTAAGATCATCAAGTCCAACCATACCTATCACTAATATACCACTAAACCATGTCCAAGTAGAGCATCTAAATGTTTCTTAAACACCTCCAGGGATGGTGACTCCACCATCTCTGTGGGCAACCTATTCCAAGATTTAACAACCCTTTCAGTAAAGAAATTCCTCCTTCTATCTAATCTAAATCTCCCCTGCTGCAACTTGCAAAAATGCAAGGTAAGGATTAATGCAAACATCTCCCAGGAGATGAGCCCCTTGAGCAGGATTCTGCCCTGAGCTAGTATTTCATTTTAGGCTTACAACACCTCCATTGCCAAGACAAAGCTCCCAATTCTGGGATGTCCACCCCTCTGGTACGCAGTACTAACAAAGCCCCTGGTGGGGGGATGTTGGGGTGGCCCAAAGCCCTGGCCACCCTCCACACTAAGTGGGGAAACTTCTTGATGTGGCAGCTCCAGTTGGGCAGGGGATGTGGTGGTGGGAATACCGCGCTGACAGCTCTCCCCGCCGGCTGCTGCCAGCGTGACAGATGATCCAGGTGCCCCCAGAACTGGCTGCCTCATCCCACCACGGCACCAACCTGTAATTTCAGAGGCGGTGTTCCCAACCTGTACCCCACAAGTGATGGGAAGTGGGGGGGAGGACAGGGAGGAATGAAGGCAGAGCTGAGCAGGCAAAACAGATGGCTCTGTTGTTAAAGTGCAGCTGCACTGAGGAGAGGTCGTAACCATAATGAATCGGGCTGAGTCCCCACTAATTAACACTGACAAGTGAAGTTCAGATGTGTCCACTGCTATGGAATAAATCAATCCCCCAGAAACGGATACAGCCAATGAGGGAGAGTTGAGTTTGTTCTTCTTCATCCCAGAGGGCAAGCTATTATCTCCATAACTTTCTAGTTAGGGTGCACTTGGGAAGCACATCTTCCGATCCATAAATACCTTCCTTCCACCACTACATTACACTTTCAGGTGTTAAAAGCTAATTTTGCTTAGGAGCAAAGCAGCATGGGATGGCATGAAACCAAGCTCGTGGAGCTTCCAGTTCCTGTGTTTCTACCTCCTGTGGTATTTTGGCAAAATAAACCCAAAAAAACAACCAGTTGGATGGCAGTGATGCTCCTGCTGGAGATCCAGCTAGAGAATGGAGTGGATTTGCTTCAGTTTGCATGGATTTGGAGAAAAGGACTGGGATTTGAGTCCTGACACAGCCAGTGCTGGATCCTCACCCTATAATTATTGAAAAGTCCCCTTTTAGGTGGTCAGCCTGAATGCAGTGGTCTTGACACATGGCACATCACATCCCTGGTTTGTCCTATCCCAGGAGGGAGTCCTGTATTATGGACTATACAAGAAGCCTCTAATCCCTTCCACCTTCACCCTCCTCTGCAATCACTCCCTTTCTCCTCCTTCCAGGGACCACAACCATGCTTTTAAAGGTGCTTTCCAACCTAAACCAATCTGTGATTCTATGATCCCAACCTGTTATATAGGACAAGGTTATTTCATGTGTCTCCTTTCTTCCTCTTTTTTCACCAGACCCAGGCAAACTGAAAATGATGCTCTGGTGCTGTTAAACAGACAGTGGAGCCCAATTCCAGGCTGAACCCAGTGGGTTTGAAACTTTAATTGCAGGAACAAACTTTTTTTTGAGTACTTGAGAGATTCCTCTTGAATTTGTGTTCTGAGGGATGGCGTGAAGGTTGGTGACAACTCCTGGTAATATCAAGTCAAGTCCCCCAGGACAGCTGCTCTCCTGCCCTTCCCCACTGCTTACGGTGTGAAGACAAAATACAACTGTCCTGTTTTTCAGAAGAGAGGTTGTTGTACAGGTATCTTTTTAGCATCTCCTTCATCACTGGTTACTTTTCCACTCAAGTCCTCCCAGGTGTGACTAGAGCAGGGCTGATTTTACAGGCTGGTCCTTTATACAGATAGGTGCTTAGACAGCAGCCTTGGGGCATCAGGGTTTGAGGTGGGAATTAAAAAAATAGGCATTGTGCATCAAAACCAGCTTGCACATGAGAAGGGATCAGCCCAGCCCTTGCACTGCTCACATTGAGTCAAACCCTCTTGGGCACAACCCTTGAACCCTCACTACCCAGAAATTAATAGCCTTGTGGTATGGGTTCAGCCTCATGCCTTCAAAGAGAAAGGGATGACAATAGAGAGAAGAATGAAATGCAGGGAGGAACTTGAGCCCCCCACATCCCCAGACTGCTCAAAGCTTCATGTCTGTGCCTCTCATGCCACTCACCAAGGGTCTTTTGCAGCCCAGAGCAGCAGAGGCACCATAGTCCAGAGCCTTCCTTTGCCAAAGGGATTCTAATATTTTAGGGTAAAGGGGGGAAAAAAAGCCCCACAGGCTTTACAGCCTACAAATCAGCACCCTGAAAGGTGACTGCTAAAATCAACCCAGTCTCTTTCTGCCACAGACACGCTGCTAATTAGCAAATGCCATCATCCAGCCTTGCACTGTAAGCAGTCCATGTGACAGAGGGTCAGTCTGAGATGGTTTGCCAGGCTGGCACCCAGGGTGGCATTTCACCAGCACATTACTGAGGGGTTAAATAACTGGTAGGACTCCCCTTTGCCTTTAAAAAAGGATACACACCAGGATTGAATTCCCAGGGGATAATTAGCACAAGCACAATTCTTCAACAGGGAGTGGGGAAGGCAGGAAGCCTGTTATTTTCAGTTAAGCAGAGAGCTATAGTTATATTACTCCTGTGAGTGATGGAAAAAGGAGGGGGAAAGGAAAGCACTGCACAGTTATGAGAACTGGAAAAGGTTAGGGTTTTTTATTGACTCAAATTATTTACATTTGACAGAGGACCACTATAAAGCAACATAACACAGCATACCTTTCCACCACATTATATAGAGCTGTTAAAGGGAAATGTTTCGGCACTGTTTAAATATTATCTAATTGCCAATAAAAAATGGACAAAATCAATGCAGCCTTGGGACAAGTTTCTATTTCACTGGGAAGCAGTTTTTAAAGGAGAGCTGGTCCAGCAGCAGCAGCAGCTTTGGCTAGTTTTGGTCATGCAATTGCATTTGCAACAGTTTTTTAGGGGGTATGAAACATGACCCCTCCAGTCAGCAATGTGCATCTTCATAGGCATTGATCCTGCAGTCTGAGAGCTCTCTCTCAGCCACCAGCCACACAACTCAGCAGTGCTGTCACATGGAGTGGGAGGAGGAGCACTGGGAATATAAACATGGAGATATCTCAGTGGCAGGTTGGCTGGCTGCAAGGTGGCACCTGGCTCTGAGACAGGAGATTCAACCTCCCACTCCATGCTGCCTGGCTGGGAATGGTGCCCCAAGGGGGGATGAGCAAGCATCACCTGGGACACCCACCCTCACCCCACCATCCCTCCAAGGTAGGCTGTGACAACTGATGGTTTATCTTGCAGCATGGTGGCCTTGCCATCCCACCTGCCCACCTCTGGCAGCAGGCACAGCTTCCCCTCACCATGGCTGCAGGGTGCCAGGGTAGGACACAGCCATCACAGGGAGCTTTGCCACACAAGCCAGCTTGTTTTAATTATTTTGGGGGTAAGAAGGGGGTATAAGCTTTAAATCAGTCACACATTACAATCCACGCTTGAGAGCAGCTGGAGGAGGCAGTGCCGTGGGCTGCCAGCCCTCAGGCTCCTTCCCCCCACTGGAAGTTTCTCTGGAAAAAATAAATAATGCTATTCCCCACTTCCAGAGGACAGCTATAAATCAGGGCAGCAATGCCAGAAGCTGTCTTAGCACAGGCACATCTGGACTCACTGGATTTTTTTAAGGCAGCCTCATGGATTTTGTGAACCGGTAAGGCAAGTTATTAGGGGCCAAAATCTCCCCAGTGTGAGGAGTAAGTTGTTATGTGGCAGCTTAACTTGGGCAACAAGCTTATGCTGAAGTCATTTTGCTTCTGTGTATCGTGCTCTTTCATGTGCCAGGAATGAGTTTTCCTCGTAATGTGAAGCCGGCACAGACAATTTAAGTCATTATTAATAGATACACTTGATCTGAGGAAGTAAAATGCTTAATGTTTTGTTAAATGAGGTGTGCTCTGCAAACAATTGTACACAGAGAGAAGGTTAAGATGCTACCCCTGCATTAGAGATTAATGAGTGCATGGCTACTGCTAATGAAGTGCTCATCCTTGCCAATATTTGGGATCCAATTCTACATAGGAACATCTCTACTGATGTGAGGACACATAAGGATGATTCTGGGATTAACTTGTTGCAGGATTGGGTCCTCAGATCTTCAGGGTTTCGAGGCATGAGGACTGGGATGCTGAGAGGAGAGGTGATGCACCCAAAGCCACAGCAGTGGCAGAGGAAGGAGAGGTTACAGCTGTGGGATCCCAGCCTTCCTCCACTGCCCAAAGGTGACAGGTAGTATATAAACAGTTGAAACACCCTCTATTTTCCTTCAAAACCCAACCAAGGACATCTCCCCCTCTCCTGGCTAATGCCAGGATGCTCCACAGGTGTCCTGGCTGCCAGCTCCTCTCCACAGTAAATCTCTTCTGCCTGTACAGCAGCATTGTCCTTAAAAACACAGAGATCTTCTTTCATACTGACATCACTTTCCACTCATCGGTGGGAAAAACACTTGAATTTGCTAGCAGGAGCTCAGGCTCGTGTGTTTATACATGTCACTCAGCTACAAGAGGACTTTTTCTTTCTGCTCTTGCTATCTCTAGCTATTTTTAACCCACTATACCAGCGATGCTGTTAATCCTGTCATTCCTGTGACCCAAGAAGTGAGTGTTATATGCAAATAGATGCTGATTAAAAGACTCACAAGAAGGGGTCACAGGGTATTTCAACAGCAGTTTAATGCCAGTCACACACACACATACACACACCCCTTGCAAAATTAGCCCGTCTGACTGAGAAGGTCTAGATTCACTGCATAGGAAGTGTTCCCTGCTGCTGGAAGACAATCCTCTTGGCACATGAAGGCAGGTTTCTTCCACACCACTGCAAAAAACATTGCAGGCTTGCTAATGAGAAGAGAGGGAATATGAGCAAGGGCTGGAGAAATGTAACCCGGGACAATGATCCTGAACTGTACCACTCCTGGGTCTCCAAACCTTTTCCTGTACCTGCTAAGTGACTCCATTTTTCATTTTGAGGAGGTGGTTCAGTTGATGCCAGAAGGATAGAGAGGCACAGAAATGCTGGAGGTAGCAGAATAGCAGTAAATGGTAAAAGGAGAAGGATGAAGGGATTTGGAGGTTCAAACCAACAGAGCAACTGTGGACAGACAGACACATGGGAAGGCCAACCTTGAGTTCAGGGAGAAAAAGAAAATGGGAATGACCACATAAGTTGACTTCAAATTAGAACCCGCTGCAGCTGCTATTGAACAGGCACCTCAGGGCAAGAAGTCCTTTACAGAAAGGATGAATTTACACAAGGACCCCAAGTCAGACACCCCATCTGGATGAACTCACTGTGATATTTTTGTGGCTTCATGCTCTTTGCACGGTCTCTGGGGCCAGATGGCTGTATGTCATCACAGCTGTGCTGGGGAAACCTACAAAGAAACCTCAGATGACTGTTGGAGCACGGATGTGTTGGTAAAAGGATGCTCATGGTCACCTGCAGGAGCCCAGCAACCTCCCCACTTGCAGGGGCTATGGAGAAGGCCTCAAACATTTCTTCCAGCCCCAGTCTGATTCCACATGTCCCCCACCTCTGGTTGCTTTGGTAAAGTTAAACACCTTCCTGAAACCCACTTTTATCAGTTTTATTCCCTGGAAGGTGGGGAGGAAGGATTGTGTCACCCAGAGCCTGCAAGTCACGAGTTCCTAAGTTCTATTCTCGTCCCTGCTGCAGACTTCTCCTGTGACCTTGAGGAAAAAAGCCACAAGCCTCAGGGCAGCTTGGCTGGCATCCATCCCTGTGCTTAAATGGCAGTAGAGGCTGAGCACTTTCTCTCTTTTATATGAGGCATCAGCAGGGAGAGCAGCTCAGAGCCCCAGAGGATTTGTACCCTGCTGGCTTTGCACCCCTGCAGGGACACACCAACATGCTTACCTGAGTCATGCTGGCTACTAATATGATGCCCAGAGTTTTCTGTATAGCAACCACGAGACTGAAAACAGGTATGAGTGACTTAGAGGGGAAAAAAAAAAGTAGCATTAGGCATTAAAAAAAAAACCCAAACCATTTTCTCAGAGCTCAGAACAGGGGTTGGGCAAACAGGACCTGACTAAATTTCTTTTTTTTTCTTTTTTTTTTTCCCACTAAATGCTTGGAAACATTTTCCTCTCAGCCTAAAGACCCATGTCCCAAGCTGCTGCCTGCAATTAAACCAGCAATTTAATCCAGGAGATGCTGCCACAACACAGCCCAGTGACCGTTTGACCCTCATTGTATCGCGTGCCCGTTATCACCTGACCCTGCCAGAGTTATAAATGCAACGACAATAGAGCCTTAACTGGATTATAATTAGACAATGAGCCCAGGAGGATGGAAACCATGAACTATAAAAGCCCATCTATCCTCCCAGCTAGGACCTACACACACAGAGGAAGCACTGGAATGGGCGAGTTACCAGGACCTGTAACAGAGAAGCTACAGATTTCCCCCAAATTGGATTTGGAGCATCCTCTAACAGCTCACACTCCTGCCACCAAGTATTACACAGCCCTGGTCACCGGAGACCTGAGAAGCCTTGAGGTCCTGATTGACCGATACTATCAAGATGTCAACCTGGTTTTTGAGATCAGTAAAAATGAGCTGGAGTGGCAGGTGAAAAGCCAAGCATCTTATGGACTCTCAGGTACTTTTCCTTTAAAGGCCAGTCCAGAAAAATTTAAAAAAACAGGTGTTTACTAACCCTGCATAGTAGAGGTGTAGAGCATTTAAGTGCCTAATGCTGCTGTTACAGAGCCTGTTCCTGACGTGGCTGCTTTCTAGCTTGCTGACTATGCTCTGCAGCCCTGCCAGAAATACTCAGCACTTCTTTTATTATTTTCTTCTCTTCTGCAGATACTAACCCACTGGAGGGACAGGGAAGTGTAAAAAGTGTGTGTCCACATGATTTTTTGGTTGTGACAGGGTGCTCTGTGGCTTGGGCATGCTTGCAAGAGGGCTCAGAGCCCAAATTCCCTGTAACAGGAGCTCAGAAAGGTCCTATCTGGTAGAAAGAAGATGCTCCTGGGGTAGTGGTACCTGGTGCCTCCCAACTCCAGATCCTCCTCATGTTCCCAGATGCTCACCGAGTGCTGTGCATCTGTTGATGGTCCCAGAGCCACTGGGAAAGGCAATGCCTTGCTCCACCTGAGCCTAAACCAAATTCAGCTCATGCCCAGCCCTGCAGCATCATCCCAACATGTTTCTACCTGGCTTGAGTGCCTTCAGGCCCAGCCCAGTACCAGCAAAGACAATTTTTTTCCTCCCCTGAGTTCAGGTGAGGAATTCATGAGCTGCCTTTTAGCTCCTGCCAGCAAGGTCTGACACAAAGCCCCTTCTGCAGCTAGTTAGGGCAGCATATTAGACTCATAGAACATTTTGTTTCAGAAGGGACGTTTAAAGGCCATCTAGTCCAAATCCCTGCAATGAGAAGGGGCATCTTCACTAGATCAGGTTGCCCCTTGTCCTACCACAACAGGCCCTGCTAAAAAGGTTGTCTCCATTTTTCTTACAGGCCCCCCATAAGTACTGAAAGGCCACTCTAAGGTCTCCCTAGAGCCTTCTTTTCTCCAGGCTGAATAACCCCAACTCTCTCAGCCAGCCCTCTGATCATTTTTGTGATGTCCTCTGAACCCACTCCAATAAGTCCATGTCTTTCTTGTGCTGTTTGCAGAGCTTCATTTACTTACTTGCTTTATCCAGCTTATGTTGTATGAGATGCTGCTCCTGGATGTTTTGCTTCCCCTCTTGCCAACAGCACTCAGAGCAGCCACCAAACATAATCAGACTCTTTGAAACCTCGAAAGCTTCCAGAGCCCTAGTAGACAAAAGCAAAAGGAGCATGTTGATGTGGTTTATTTGCAAGGCTGGTGCACAGGGAATAGAATTATAGACTTGTTTGGCTCAGAAGGGACCTTTAAAGTTTATCTAGCCCAACCTCACTGCAGTAAGCACAGATATCTTTAACTAGATCATGTTGCTGGGAGTCCCATCCAATCTGATCTTGAATACTTCCAGAGGTGGATCTTTTACCACCTCTTTAGGCAACTGGATTGGAATGTCCCCAAGCCCTGTCCCTGGTGCAAACCTCATGGGTGCCCAGCCATGTCAGCCCCACTCCCTTGTCCCCTCAGGGCTGTGGTCACTGGAGTACAAGCGGGAACTGACCACCCCTCTGTGCCTCACCGCCCGCCATGGTCACACCACCTGCCTGCGCCATCTCCTCCGCCAAAGAGCTGACCCCAACCTGGCTCCAGGTGGACATGGACCCCTGCACGAAGCCTGCCTCGGGGGACACACCGACTGTGTCAAGCTGCTGCTGGAGCACCAGGCTGATCCCAACCTGTGGAGTGAAGAGGGCCTGGCCCCCCTGCACCTCTGCACCACCCAAGACTCCCTGGGGTAAGGAGAGGGTCCCCCCTATCAGCTTCCTCATGCTGACAACCTCAATCCATATCCCTGCATGCACATCCCAGCCCTTTTGCCTCTGCAGGGTGCAAAAAGGATGTCACAGTCCCCAGCAAAGCTTCCTGGATGCTTCCGTACCTCCCAGCTGCCTTGCAGCAAGTTCCATAAAGCTGAAAAGGGACATTTCAGTTCCAGGCAGATTGC
Source organism: Bucco capensis (assembly GCA_013396975.1). NCBI lineage: Eukaryota > Metazoa > Chordata > Aves > Piciformes > Bucconidae > Bucco > Bucco capensis. The sequence goes on from VWZO01022872.1 coordinate 1,079,952, forward strand.
ATGGCACAGGTCTCCCTCCCACAGATATGAGCAGCCCAGCCTAGCTCCATATGCTTTGATTTCCTCTTCTTTTCTAAAGATGTATCCTAAAAATCACTATGCCCTGCAGCCCCAGGAGATATTCAGGGTGGGTCTGCTCATGGGGCACATAGGTCCTAACCTCCTGTGCTCCTTGGCCCATGACAACTCCACCTGCAAGAGAGGTTGGTGCTGATCAGGGCATCCCCTGCTCTTAAAATCCCAGCCCCAAAGCCATAAAAAAGGGATGGGGTCTGCAGGATGGAGCACAATCCTCCCACCTCCTTGCTCTGTGCAAGCCACATACAGATCCACCTTGGTTTATAGCTGGGGCTAAGACTCAGCCACATCTGTCTGCTCCTTTCTCATGCTGGATCAGCATTAGCATCACACAGAGATGAGTATAAACATTACCTTGTGAAAAATAAGCTTTTTGTGCATGTGGCTGTGTCTTGGTAGGACTTCAGTATCTGAATCATTAGACCCAGAGAATTCAGATACACTTTTTTTTTCTTAAATCAAGCTCACCTCTTAATATCCTGACAAAACTGCTTAGGGCCATAGCTAACTTGATTGCTTGCCAGATTCAGCAAAAAGCCTCCCAGGCTTCAGTCCTCTCCCCCTTAAGCAGGCAGTAAGCTTAACTTGAAGTAGATGATGAAGGTAGGGCTCCCACTATGGGTCCAATGTATCGTGGGCCAGGAGTCAGGGAAAGAGCTCTGCAAAAGAAAAACAGCCAGAGAGGAAAAGGTTTGCAGATATGAATATCTCAAGCCTGGCTTATAAATAAGAGCCTCAGCAAGACAACCAAAAATCAGATATTAATCAAATTTTGGTTCGGCCAAAAATCTAGGGATTAATCAAATGTATCCTTGGTGTGATGAGGGTTGGAGGGAATGGGGTGGGTAAGGAAGAATGCTACAAGCAACCTTCATCACTAGTAAGGAGCTGGGTGGGTTCTATTCCTTCACCCGAGCTTGCTTTTGACCTTATAGACGTCAGTCTCCAAACCCCAAGCCATTCTAAAAGCCCTATGGGGGTATTTTAGGGCTCACTTTCTCACTGTCCCACCGCAGAGATGGGGCACAGAAACTAACCTGGTGCATGGACAGGACCTCATGGCCCACAGAGGTCCAAGCCTCATGGTTTTGGCCAGGTGCTTCCCAGCTTGGAAAAAAATAGATATATATCTATTAAAAAAATGAATCGTTGTCACTGATTTACATACTATTTCCCCCAGAAGGATGTGGGGGGAATGGCAGGTGAGCCAGCAGACTGCAACACAGGGATCAGAAAGATGCAGTGTGGAAACAGCTGAGCTATAAGCCCTTGAATATTGGGGCTTTATAATGGAAATGCTGAGAGACCCTTAACTATGCTACCTGGCGCTACGGGGGCTTCTACAATAACTAAGCCAACTCCCTTGAAAGATCAAAAATTAATAGACATTTCAGACAGGTTTTGAGGTTTCGACCACTGCTTTTCAATCGCAAAGTCTTTGCTAAAGTTAGAGACTGAGGAGGTCAAGCTTTAGGTAACACAAACATTTCCTCTTTGATTAGGGGGAGACTACTTTACCTTGCCTTTTTTTTTATTATTTTTTTATTTTTTTTATTGAGTAGTAGATTTTAGGTCATCCTTAATTTTTTACTGACAATAAAGAGCAGGTCATTGACCTACATAGAGAGCTATTTTATTTTTCTCCCTCTCGATAACAATGGCCAGAACACCTATGTGCCAGGTTCTTCTGTATTCCCATCTACTCGGCAATTCACCATGGGGGCAGGACTTAAAACCTTTGAGCCTCTCAGTGACTGGGATAAAAAAAAATTATCTGGGCTTCCTTCCAGCCATTTGAGCTTCAGAATCCATGAGATTTCAACAAAAAGGATATCAGAGCTTTAATCTAGGAGCTTTTTGAAGAGATGGGGAAAAAAAAAGTTCCAGTAAAGTTCAGTCTTACCTTCTTCACTTTAGGAGCTGTTCATGCCAACGTCGGCCTATTTAGTAGAGTTCCTCTCCTTGACCTCTTTTTTACAGCAGAGATAATTAACATGGTGGGGTAAGATGAGTCTCTAAATTCACTATACTCTCTCCCTGGCGCTCTCCCGTTTCCCTCTTAAAGCTGGGATGATTAAAGAAGTCTGACTTTATTGGCACCCCCCAAAAAATAAAATAAAAATAATTGAGGGGGAGAGGAAGTGTCTCAACTCTCCCGGCGGTGCCGGGGGAAGAGCAGGCGTGAGGTGGTGGGAAGACACATTGCAGAGATGAAGGACGTAGCTCCTGCCTCCCATCACGGTACCCACAGCAAAAGGGATGGCGAATGCTACCACATCTGTAGAGTCTCCCTTCAGATCTGCAAGTTGGAAAAAGCTCTCTGGAGATTTCAGGTTTCCCATGCAACCAGAGATCGCTATCTGGAGAGAAATCCCCAGGGCTTGCCTTTCCCAGCCTTCCATGTAGGGAATAGTGCTTAGTCAAGCCAAGGGATGAGAAAAGAAGATGTCACCCCTACTGCCATGCAACTTGGGCTTATGGTAGAGCGATGCCCTTGTGTTCACTTCTTCAAGCTTTCTCTCCACTCTAGGAGCTGAGATCAGTGTTGTCTTCTGTCTCCAAGCCTCCAGCTCTGTGGGATGGGAGATAAATGGTGGGATGAGTCAACTGCAGGAGGAGAGTCCTTTTGGCAGAGCACTGGAACAGGCTGCCCAGAGAAGTTGTGGAGTCACTTCTCTGGAAATACTCAAAACCTGCCTGGACATAATACTGTGCAACCTGCTTTAGGTGAACCTGCTTTAGCAGCAGGGTTGGACTAGATGATCTCCAGAGGTCCCTTCCAACTCCTTCCATTCTGTGATTCAGAGAGCAATGGTGCCCACACAAGAAACAATGGGGTAGGGAGTGAGCACAAGAGGAGCCAGCTTGGGGAGACAGGATGATTTTTTTCTTAGGGGATGTTAGGTGAGGATAGCTTATGATGGGAGGATTTAGCAGAAAACAGGAGCCAAGCAGGAAGGCAGGTATCTAAAAAGACAACACGATCAAGATAGCAAGGCTCCAAATGCCAGCAAGATAGGCACTAACACACCCTTGGTGGACCCAGCCCTGTGGCCCCTTCTAGCTATTCCAGCATCAGTCCAGACACAATGCCCTTTTGGCTGTGGGAAATAAGCATTACTACAAATAAAAAAAGACTACAGATTTTAAAAGCCAGTATTTAGCATCATCTAGTGCTTAACCTTATCCTCTGCTCTACTTAGTGTTACTAAAGTACAAAACTTGGAGCATTTGGAGCCATCATTTTGGAAACTTGTCCCCCATACCGGGGAAGACCAACTCCTGAATGGGTCCTAAGCAAGAAATAAAGGGTTCCAAGAACAGACAGAGAACACAACCCAAGGCCTCACCCTGCTCTTTGGAGAAGCTGCTCCCCAAGTTAGTGTGGCAAAATGAGGGCTCATACAGACGAGTAACCACAGCTCATGAAGCTTTGGCAAAGAGAGTGCCAAAAGCAATGCTCCTGTGCTGGCATTCACTCCATGGTGGCAGAGCAGATCTCACACCAGCACTGCCATGGTTCACCAGTGGCCTTGTGGGATCCAAAAAAAATTCATTTTGTAAAGAAAAACAGTCTTCCTTTATCCTTTTTTTGGGGGGGGGGGGCAGGAATTAGTAAGACTAATCCTTGCATTCAGAGACAGGCTTGGGAAAGTCTGTGTTTTCAAGAAGGACCAATCCTGCAATAAATCACAGAGTGGGAGATGGTCAATTGGACAACATGAAAAGCAACCAGAGAAGGATGTGAAATCTTCACTTCCAGCTCCAGGGAGTAGGGAGAAAACCAAATTTTTCCTTAGGTAAATTGAGGGCCTGAGCTTTGGGACAGGAATTTGCCTGCAGCATCCACTACCCCAGCCTCCTGCTCCTCCTGCTGGTTATTCTTCACATCCCATTTCAAGCTAAATCCCACTTTCCCAGACTGGGTATTTTTCATTCCAAACCAAGCATCTGGGATGCTGGGAGCTGTGGCCAGCAGGAGCCATCCTGGCATCAAAAGGACAGGGGAGGGTGATAGACATGCTGTAGCACCTAAGTCTGTCCTGATTCTATTGATGAAGAAGGAAAGTAAAATCCAAATGGTTTTATCCCATTTATCAGAGCCAGGACACCAGTGTAAGGCAAACCTGTAGTACTAACAGCAGTTATCACAAATTAGTGTGACTTTAACCTAATGAGTGACCTGCCCAAGCAAGGATACATGCAAATGTGTTACCCATCACCCACAAAAGAGTTAGGAAAGGTTTGGAAGTGAGTTTGAACTAGTAAAAATTACACAGAGCTGTGTGCAAGGGTAGCTCTGAGGATATTGCCACCACCAGTGAGCTGCTCGGCCAGGTTGACGATTCCAAGCTGGATGGAAAACAAACTAGCTGTGTTAGGAAAAATTTCTTCCCTGAAAGAGTTGTTAGACATTGGAATAGGCTGCCAAGGGAAGTGGTGGAGTCACTGTGCTTGGAGGTGTTTAAAAAACATACAGATGTGGTACTTAGGGACATGGTTTAGTGGCAAGGTAGATGGTCTGAGATGTCTCTTCCAACCTTAATGATTCTGTCATTCTGTGGTTTGCTTTGCCAGCCTTTGTCTGAATTTCTGCTGAACTAAACCCATGGCTTCTTGCAATATTCCCTCAAAATTGGAGAGGAGCCCTTAAAAAGCAGCAAGTGATCACTGAGCCTTGCTTAATGAGATTCTAGTCTAATCTTATGAAGAGCAACACAGTGTTAATAAAAAAAAAAGCAGCCAGAAACACTAGTGAAGTGTTGGAGTGTATGAGCTCATGGACAGAAATTAGAGACTGAAATAAGAGCATATAGCCAGCAAACATGAATGGCATCTACCCTGCACCTGCTGATGCCCCATGCATCCAAACAGGAGGCACATGCTCCCCACCATTTCCATTAACTGGAGAAGATCACCCCCTTATTTATAGTCCCTCACTAACATTCTCTCTTTGCCAAGGGAGGAGTATCCCGGGGGAAATTTCAATATAAACTGGCTTGGGTTTCTTCCAACTAGTCAGCCATTGAATTTGATAGTAAATAAAAATAACCTTTCAGGAAAATAGCATCTAGGAATAATGGCATTTCCACTCTGGTATCCCTCGAAGAATGTTTGGGATGTCTAGCAGGACATCAAAAGGAATTGAATTCCCTGTATTGAACTCCTATTTCACTCTTAGTAAGGAAAACCTCGTGGCAGAATGAGGGTGCTGGACTGGAGGGGCTGGGCACAGCTCTTGCCTTTGCCAGGCAACCTGTGAACTATCACCCTTCCCTTGGAAATTAAGGGCAAGGGAATACTCCCTCTGTCCTGCCCATGCAGATGTAAATCTTTAGCCCAGGCTCTCTCCATATACAGCCCTTACAATAACTGCTACAGTGCTTGTGCCCAGGATCTCTAGGCACAGCCACCTCTTTGCCTGGGAAGGAGCAGAGAAGCTTTAAGCATGATCTTCAAAAAAATAAACAACAAAAGGGGATTTTTCTCCTGGACTAGACTGCTGCATGTTTTGCAACCAAGTTCAGAACAGATTTTTGTCCATTTTTTCCCTGCAAAGCCATCCCTTGATTTGCCTCAAACACATTATTTTAGGGTGTTGGAGATAACTGTGACATTAGGATTAAGCTAACCCAGAGAGATCCCAAGAGTGTCATTATAATTAAGGCTACAGTTGTCAAGGAGGGACAAGACCAGTAAACATGACTGATTCATGGTGTGATTTGCTCCACCACCACCCACAAAATTTTACTGAACAGCAGCAGACAGCAAGAGCAAAAAAAAAAAAAACACCTCAGTGAGACAAGCCACTACTTGCAAAAGAGATTCAGCACCTTTTAGACTAAAAAGGGAATTGTAAAGTAAGGATCTGAGGATTTAGCAGCAGGTACAAACCCACACTCAATCTGTTCACCCACAGCTTCCTCCCCAGCAGAGAGCATCTGCAGCAGATGTCTCTGACAAGGTCCACTGTGGGCTGGGAGCATCTCAGAGCATTGCACCTACAAAGGCTGTAGAAACAGCTTCTTCCCCACAGATCCTGCAGGATTTTTCCTGGCAAACTCAGACTTGGTACACATGGGAAAGGCAACCCGAGGAGGTATTTGCAGATCTGGGAGACACTTGAGCTAAAAGAAAAGCTTATTAGAGGAAAATAAAACAGGTGAAGGGGTGTGTGTGTGTGTGTCCAAGGTTAATCTACCTTCTTGGACCGCAGTCAGAGACTGCTGAGGCTTCCCAAAAAACCTCTCTTACCGTCTCCCCAGCAGCATCCTTTGGGAAACATGAGCTGGCCACGTTTTCAAGGTCTCGCTTGGACGGCATGTGGGTCTGGCCCCTCCTCCTAAAAATAACTCCTCCGTGCCACAGCGATGAGCTGGATCCCATGCGCTAACCTGCCCGGGCAGTGACATTGAGCTGTGGTGGCCCCGGCAGCTCCCGGCAGGAGGTGATGCAGTCACTTTGATTCACTTAGACTGGCTGATCACATCCGTTTACTCACAAACACCAAAGGGAAAGGAAAAAAAACAAAACACGCCCATTGAGGCATAGCAGGCATCTTTAACCCCTCTCTGTTGTCAGAAGGATGCAGGCAGAAAGCTCTAACGGGAACCAGTGCCCCCAGTTTGCAGCAGCCACAATCCTTTTGTGCAACCACACACGGTGATGTTGGGAAGAAGGAGAAGCGAAAGCAGCAATTAAGGATGAGTAGGTTTGCTTACCCTAATTTATTCCTCCTGGGAACTGCAGGTGCTGCTGCTCCAACACCAGGTGTCAACCAAGCCAGCAAAACTATTTCCACAGATTTAAACAACCTGCAAAGGTATTTATTTTCAGGATAGGCAGAAAGCACAATGCTTTAGTTTTCTCTAGGGCAGAAGCACAATATACAGATGTCTGGGTCCCTTAGCAGAAGAAGGAGAAACCATTCTTATACCCAAGCACACCTACACTGAGCTCTTCTGCTGCACCGAAGAGTCACCACGGGTTTCCCTCCATGTCAGCTCAGTCCCAGCACAGATTAAGGTGGAGGCAGCAGTTTAGAATGGTTTCAGCTGAGAATCTCTGTGAATGTCAGCCAAGGGGTGGGATTGTACAGATCATCTCCACAACACCCCAGGGCTATACCAGTGATGGGAGATGGAACTGCAGCTGACAGAATGATGGCAAAAAAAAAGACCCATCACCCTATGTGTCCTCATCATGGCCAGATACATCCCTCAACCCTCACCAGCTGGAACAGATCCAGCTGCCACGGTTAACAATGGGCACTGCTCCCAGTGCTGCCCAACCACTGGCACAGCTGGGACAAGGATCACTGTTCCCTGTTTTGTCTAGTATGGTGAGACACTGGTGGGTCGAGGGTGGTTAAGGTGGTCAAGGATGGTCAGAGATGACCATTCCTGAATAATGCTGGTCAATGGCAAGAGGCAGACATTGCACAAACCACCATCCCTTCTACCACCATGGTGTGCACCAGGGCACAGAGTCACTCTCTGCAGCCTCTGCTGTTCCCTCCCCAAATCCTTGAGTGTCATATCCCCATGTAGAAGCCCAGTGGCAACCTGACTGCCACTATCACCCCACGCCACCTCCCACCCTATCATCCCTCATGGCTCCCATTCCAGCCCACACTCCCCACAACTCATCCTGGCTGTGCACCCTCAATCTCCCCATCTCTTTGCAGGTGCGCCAAGCTCCTGCTGAGACACGGGGCCACTGTCAACCTGCCCAGTGAGGACAGCGGGGAGACAGCACTGCACGTGGCAGCCAGGCACTGCCTCTGTGACCATGCCCGCCTCTACCTGCGGCACGGGGCGTGCGTCGATGCACGTAGCACACAGGAGGACACAGCCCTTGGTGTCCTCTGTGGGCAGGCACTGGACACCAGCAAGGGCTGCCTGCAGTTTTGCCGGCTGCTGGCTGCCCACGGTGCTGACATCGATGCCCGGGATGAGATACGGAGGAGCCCCTTGCACAAGGCGTGTGGGACCGCCAATGCCGTCCTGGTGCGCTTCCTCCTGCGGCACGGGGCCGATGTCAATGCCATTGACTATAGTGGCATGTCCCCCCTGGGCTGTGTGCTGCAGAGTGCTGTCTTCAAGAAGGAGCTGCAGCCCCACCTTACTGTCCAGCTGCTGCTCAACCATGGCTCCCAGAAGATATGGCCCTCTGCCTTCGTCAAGGTACTGACCCCAAAACAGCCCCTGTATGTCCCCTCACACCTGGGATTTTGCAATTATAGACTCATAGAACCATGGAACTGTTCAGGTTGGAAAGAACTTTAAGATCATCAAGTCCAACCATAAACCATTCCAAGTCCACCACTAAATCACGTCCCTCAGCACCACATCTATGGGTCTTTTAAATACCTCCAGAGATGGTGACTCCACTGCTTCCCTGGGCAGCCTGTTCCAGTACTTGACAAATTTGATTAAGAGATTTTTCCTAATATCTAACCTCAATCTCCCCTGATGCAACTTCAGGCCACTTCCTCTTGTCCTATCAATTAGGATCAGGATGCTTTGTAAAACAAAAAGCCAGTGGGTTAGGAGAGTTCAGGAGAGCCTTTCAGTCTGGGAAGGGAGAGGGGAGTATGGCATCAGGGTTGGAGATGCTGTTGGGATCTATGGAAATGAAAACATCTGCATGGTTGGTATGGTGTCAGGGAAAGCAGGTGAAGGGCAGGTTAGAGCCAGCATGGGTGTGGGGCACTAGAAACAAGGACTTTTTTCCTGCCTGAGGATCATAGAATCATAGAATCATAGAATGGCCAGGTTGGAAGGGACCCTAAAGATCATCCAGCTCCAACCTCCCCGCACTGAGCAGGGATGCCAATCACTAGACCAGGTCACCCAGGGCCACATCCAGCCTGGCCAGAGTCAGGCTTGGTACATCAACCGTCAGTGCAGCCACCTTATGGCTCTGCGTTACATTGATTTTAAATCAAACAATGAAGAAAATATTATCCTGGCTTATCATACACAAGCCAAAAATGTAAAGAAGAAGCAGCTGGGGCTGCATCCAGATGAAGCAGTGCCACAGCAAGGTAGGTCTTCCCACCGCTACACAGAGGGAGAAAGACACCCAAAGCATGCCAGGACAAACCCTACACCTGCCTCATGCCAACACCAGACTGGCCCAGCTTGGACCACAGTGGTATGGGACAAGTCATGGCTGCAGCATGTGGATGCTCTGCACCTGTGACCCATGCATGTTCATGTCTGAACACCACCCATTGCCCACAACTAGGTGCTGAAGTCCTGTGCAGTTGTGCCAGAGATCATTGAAGTCCTCTTCAATTCCTACTCGCAAATTCCCGTCTCTGAGAAGTGGGTTGATGCTGTGCCGGAGGAGGTGTTTCAGGTGAGACAGTACTGGTGGCTTGGCAGGGATGACTGAGCCCTGAGGAGGGAGTTTTACCCACAAAGAGGGTTTTTTTGCCACCCAAACTTCACTTAGGTGAGTATGGGANCCACTGGCACAGCTGGGACAAGGATCACTGTTCCCTGTTTTGTCTAGTATGGTGAGACACTGGTGGGTCGAGGGTGGTTAAGGTGGTCAAGGATGGTCAGAGATGACCATTCCTGAATAATGCTGGTCAATGGCAAGAGGCAGACATTGCACAAACCACCATCCCTTCTACCACCATGGTGTGCACCAGGGCACAGAGTCACTCTCTGCAGCCTCTGCTGTTCCCTCCCCAAATCCTTGAGTGTCATATCCCCATGTAGAAGCCCAGTGGCAACCTGACTGCCACTATCACCCCACGCCACCTCCCACCCTATCATCCCTCATGGCTCCCATTCCAGCCCACACTCCCCACAACTCATCCTGGCTGTGCACCCTCAATCTCCCCATCTCTTTGCAGGTGCGCCAAGCTCCTGCTGAGACACGGGGCCACTGTCAACCTGCCCAGTGAGGACAGCGGGGAGACAGCACTGCACGTGGCAGCCAGGCACTGCCTCTGTGACCATGCCCGCCTCTACCTGCGGCACGGGGCGTGCGTCGATGCACGTAGCACACAGGAGGACACAGCCCTTGGTGTCCTCTGTGGGCAGGCACTGGACACCAGCAAGGGCTGCCTGCAGTTTTGCCGGCTGCTGGCTGCCCACGGTGCTGACATCGATGCCCGGGATGAGATACGGAGGAGCCCCTTGCACAAGGCGTGTGGGACCGCCAATGCCGTCCTGGTGCGCTTCCTCCTGCGGCACGGGGCCGATGTCAATGCCATTGACTATAGTGGCATGTCCCCCCTGGGCTGTGTGCTGCAGAGTGCTGTCTTCAAGAAGGAGCTGCAGCCCCACCTTACTGTCCAGCTGCTGCTCAACCATGGCTCCCAGAAGATATGGCCCTCTGCCTTTGTCAAGGTACTGACCCCAAAACAGCCCCTGTATGTCCCCTCACACCTGGGATTTTGCAATTATAGACTCATAGAACCATGGAACTGTTCAGGTTGGAAAAGAACTTTAAGATCATCAAGTCCAACCATAAACCATTCCAAGTCCACCACTAAATCATGTCCCTCAGCACCACATCTATGGGTCTTTTAAATACCTCCAGAGATGGTGACTCCACTGCTTCCCTGGGCAGCCTGTTCCAGTACTTGACAAATTTGATTAAGAGATTTTTCCTAATATCTAACCTCAATCTCCCCTGATGCAACTTCAGGCCACTTCCTCTTGTCCTATCAATTAGGATCAGGATGCTTTGTAAAACAAAAAGCCAGTGGGTTAGGAGAGTTCAGGAGAGCCTTTCAGTCTGGGAAGGGAGAGGGGAGTATGGCATCAGGGTTGGAGATGCTGCTGGGATCTATGGAAATGAAAACATCTGCATGGTTGGTATGGTGTCAGGGAAAGCAGGTGAAGGGCAGGTTAGAGCCAGCATGGGTGTGGGGCACTAGAAACAAGGACTTTTTTCCTGCCTGAGGATCATAGAATCATAGAATGGCCAGGCTGGAAGGGACCCTAAAGATCATCTAGTTCCAACCTCCCCGCACTGAGCAGGGATGCCAATCACTAGACCAGGTCACCCAGGGCCACATCCAGCCTGGCCAGAGTCAGGCTTGGTACATCAACCGTCAGTGCAGCCACCTTATGGCTCTGCGTTACATTGATTTTAAATCAAACAATGAAGAAAATATTATCCTGGCTTATCATACACAAGCCAAAAATGTAAAGAAGAAGCAGCTGGGGCTGCATCCAGATGAAGCAGTGCCACAGCAAGGTAGGTCTTCCCACCGCTACACAGAGGGAGAAAGACACCCAAAGCATGCCAGGACAAACCCTACACCTGCCTCATGCCAACACCAGACTGGCCCAGCTTGGACCACAGTGGTATGGGACAAGTCATGGCTGCAGCATGTGGATGCTCTGCACCTGTGACCCATGCATCTCTGTCTGAACACCACCCATTCCCCACAACTAGGTGCTGAAGTCCTGTGCAGTTGTGCCAGAGATCATTGAAGTCCTCTTCAATTCCTACTCGCAAATTCCCGTCTCTGAGAAGTGGGTTGATGCTGTGCCGGAGGAGGTGTTTCAGGTGAGACAGTACTGGTGGCTTGGCAGGGATGACTGAGCCCTGAGGAGGGAGTTTTACCCACAAAGAGGGTTTTTTTGCCACCCAAACTTCACTTAGGTGAGTATAGGAGAAAAAAAAAAAAACCAACCAAAAAACAAAACAAAGGAATAGTCCTCAAAGCACCACCACACACCAAATTCCTCTCAGCAGCTTTGCATCCCTTTAGCTCCAACACCACCAAAATCCCCATTCTTCCCTCTGTCCCACAACAAAATACAGTTCTAGCATCTGGAAGCAACTCTGGAGCCAAACTGTTGCCTAGCAGGAGCCCACACCACTAATCTGAGGTTTATATAGCTTGTCCCCAGCCATGCAACAGGTACAGCCAGTCTGCTCTTGAATGATCTCACGTGGCTGCCTTGTCCCCACAAGTCTTTGGCTAGCTTGGCTACGAGGTAGGACAGCTGCTGAAATGCAAATAAAGCCCCTCAGCACGTTACAGGGAATGGGAGAGACGATTTTGATTCTCAGCTAAGGAAAGGTTGAGGCTCCCAGACTGATGCTGCTTTGTTTCCCCGTCTTAGAGACAAGAAGGTGTCTTCTACATCAGCTCTAAGACTTTCAGCAGGGATGCTGCTGCCAGTGGCATGAAAGCATCCTCCCCAAATAATGCCTGCAATGAGGTTGGTCTTCTTCATATGTACTTGCACAGGAGAATTCCTCATCCAACCTTTGCCTGCAGGAGCCATGGCAGCACACGTACCCCTTAACCCATGGGCCAACACCACCCATGGGTTTCTTACCTCCTCCCCTAAGATCTTCACCTCAAAAGAATCTCTGGCTTGTTTGGCTTAATCAGGATGAAACTAAAACCAACTGACACTTGTGTTTTTTTCCTTCCTTGTCTCCTTTCAGCAGCACCAGGTTTTCTACGAGTCCTTTTTCCGGCTGGTGGGCAGAGTCCGGTGCCTGCAACATTTATGCCGCTCTGCCATTCGGGAAAAGTTTGGCAACAAATGCCATTGCCTTATCCCCTTGCTGCCTGTGCCTAAGTCTTTGCATGATTACCTGCTGCTGGAACCCGAAGGAATCATGCTTTGAAGGGTCGAGAGGAGCCAGCAGACATCCACGGTCCAGCCCTCCATTCCCTCTGTGTCCCTTGGTGCAGGGCGGCAGCATCCATATCTGTCAGCCAGGCGAAGAAGTGCCGGTTTCCATGATAGATGGTTGTTTTTCAGGGATTTATAACATAACTAAAATGTGCTTTCAGCTGTAACTTTGTATAGATTTTTTTTCTAATTGTGCCTTAAATAGATTATAAAGAGTAATAAAATGATTAGTGGCCATTACAGGCATGCCACAGATATGAATAATACTCATTACAAAGGATCTCTGCAAAGCAGCAGGGCTCCCCAGGTGTGCAGAGACAAGATGACTCAGATCGGCCCACATGAGCATTAAATCCCCTTGGAAAAATCTTGCTCGTGAGTGGCACAAGCAGAACTGGGACCAGAGGTGTGACAAGAAGCCACAAGCAGGATGTAATATCCAGCAGTATTAATATAGACTGTAAAATAGACCCTCAAAAGTGCATTATTTTAATGTAGATGCCACCAAAAATGTGCTGGTTACTCCACACAGGACCAAAGGTGAGATTGACACACCCTCCCTATTTCTCCCTGTGGTCCAAGGGATGCACCGGCACCTCTTGTGCCCATCGCCACTCTCAGGTGGGCACGTGGTGGGGCTTGAAAGCCCAGTGGAGACCCAAAGCAGAGGAGTTTGGGCTTTCATTTCACACAGCAACTTGGCAAAACATACCAGGAGGAGCAAAGATTTGTTTTCCCAGACGGTCAGGCTCCCCAAATTAATTTCTGTTGAACCAGATCAAGCACACGCACGTGCCCCTTTGCAGAACAGCTGGCCTTACTCTAGCAGCTCTGCCACTGCACTAGCCAAATTGTTCTGCTGCTTAATTACACTCACTATTTAAAACTATGCATATAAATAAATCAGCCTTTTTGCATGTCTGACTGGATTTTGCACCGGCATCCAACACTATTGTGGGGTTATACAGCTGATGTGGGCAGGGTGTGGGCAGCATCCCTGGCTTCCAGAGCAGAACAGGGAATTCGGAAATGGGGAGGGAAAGGAAATTCTCCCCTCCTAGCTTCCATCCTTTAAGTTACATACAGAAGTGCAAGGGCATCACCAAGCCCTCTGTGTTCTTACTCTGTGGTTCCTGAGCCCTGTCCAATACAGGAATGCCCCACCGCAAATCTCCAGGGCATCTTGAAACCTGGCACTTTGTGACTTAAGTGCCCAGTTTACTTCATTGTTTGTGTCAGTGGGCAGAGCAGGGTGGGGAATTGAAGGGAATTTAGGGAAAACCCATCCTGGCTAAGACACTGTGCCTTTGAAACAGCCAAATCTAAAATTTTGAGGCCTCTAATGAGTCTTTCATCTTTTGTGTGGGAAGAATGACACGTTTTACATCCGTATGGGGCAAGTTTGCATGAAGATAGAGTCCCACCAGGTGACCGCGTCTTCCCCAAAATCCTTGACCTGCAGGTCCCGTTGAGGAGGGGAGAATACAAATGCACATCAAAGAGAGGATAAACCAACGCAGGTCAGTGCCGGGAAAGCTGCCCCGTCGCAATATCGGGAGGGCCAGAGGGGTGGCAGAAGAAGGAAGATGAGGGGGCCGTGAGGGGAGATGGGGAAGCAGTGGGAGGGGGACCGGCCGCGGACACGCGTGGGGGATGGCTGCGAGGCGGCCCTTGGCCGGCAGGGGGCGCCGTGAGCACGGCCGCAGCGGTGGGGAGCGGACCGGTCCCGCGGGGGACAACGGTTGGGGTGAGGCAAAAACACCGCGAAAAACAAAGACAAAAAGGGAAAAAATGTTTTAAAAAATTACTTTTAGAGTTGTTGAGGGAAGGGGGGGTCAAGGCATTCTGCTGGCGGCGGTGGGAGCGCAGCAGGAGCAGCTCAGGCGGGATGATGCTCCTACTGGGATGCATAAGTTTGGCGGGCGGGCAGGCAAAGGAGCCTTTGGGTGTATACATATATGTATTTTATTTTATTTTCCTGCCAGCGCCTTGTTTTGATGCAGATGTTATGGGAAAGGATCATTTTTATTTTCTTTCCACCACCCCCCCCCCTTTTCCAGCAGCTAAAGACGGGAGGTCACATTAACTTATAATACAGAGACACATAAAAATGCGATTACGCTTGCTAAAGAGAACACAGTAGGCTGCTAGTTAAGACAATGAGATTTCCAGGAAGCGATGCATAAATTCTTCAAAAAAATGACACATTTTTCACGTTTCATTCCAATTAAATTACTGAGGCAGCTAACCCAGCGCTGCGCACACCATACATTTGGGTGAAATGAAGGCTCTTCTGGGTTGTTGTTTGTTGTTTTTTTTTTAAAGGCTATCTGGATGCGCCTGTTTTATGCAAGGAGGTTAATAGTAAGCTGCTATTAAGAAATAAATGCCTGAGCCCTTTGCTCCTCTCCTTTTCCTTGTGGCGGGGCCGGTCCGTCCCGGTTTTCCACCCTGTAGCAATAAACCGCCGATGGTCCTTGCCCGGCAGCGGCTGCAAAATCATTTCCAAATAATAGGAATTACTCGCCCTGACGGACACACATCTCTCTTTGTAAAGAGCTAGTTAAACAGCCGGGGGAGAATTAAAGACAGTCCCCCCCTCCAAAAAAAAAGCAAAAGCTTTGCCACCCCGTGGGGTGATTTCCTACCCGGGGTCCCTGAGGAGACGCTGCCGCGGGCAGGATCGGGTCCCCCCGGGTCGGCTGCGGGGCTGGAGAGAGGTGTGTGGTGGGGGGAGGGATGCCAGTGGGAAGCCAGGCTTGCTCCCCACATCCGGCTTTGTGGCTGAGAAGGGGCTCATCAGGGTGATAATCAAGCCCTGGTAATGAAATAGCATTTGATTTTTTTTGATTTTTTTTTTTTTTTTAAAGCCGAGAGAGGCAGCGCGCAGGCTGCGCTGGGGCGGGAGCTCCGCAAAGCAATACAAATCAGAAATGAGATTTTTGAAGTCCTAATGAACCTGATTGCAGGAACATTTATAATCCCCCATGGCTTTAAATGAAATCAGATATAATCAGGAGCTATGGGGAAAGGGAGTGTTTACAGGCAGAGATTGGGAAGTGCTGCTGTATTAGTAAAGATGCTGTTCCTTCTATTGATGTCTAAAATGATGGATAATGTGAGAATGGCAAATATACTATTTGTCTAATGGCTCTGCAATTAAATTCCCCTGTAAATGACCCATGCCTCATTTCATCCTAATCTATGGAATTTTGATTGAATTCGTCAGCTCTAATTGAAAAATACTGCACTTTAATGTCTGCAGTGCAGTTTCAGGACCGCGCTGGTTTTAATGAGACGATGCCCCTCTGACCTGGGAATATTTTAGACTTTTATTCGGGATTTTTTAAACTGGCGGATTTCTCAACTCTATTCCTAGAAAAGCCGTGAATGGGAGTGCATGTGGTTTTCCAGTGCTAGGGAAAATCTCTCCGTACCGATGTGTTTTATTAAAGTCTCCTTTAGCGCTCTTAAAATATTTGGACTGCCGTTATTGAAATACATCTCAATTGAAAAGAAAAAGAAATAGCCTAGTTCCCCTCATCCGAACGAATTTCGGGATATGAATCGGGACTAACCAAGCCAAATTTTTCTTTTCTTTTTTTCAACCGAAGTAAATTTTTTTTTTTTTAAGCGCGTGGCATTATTTTTACTCCTTTTACCCTCCTTTTTCCTAGATTGAAAATCCCAATCACTTTCAAGTTTTGTTAAAAAAAGAAGAAGAAGGGGAAAAAAAGGACAGGGGGGACACTCACATAAGAAAATAAACCAACAAAACCCAGCAGCCTATCTCATCTCCCGTGTACGGGGTGGAAGTTGTGGGGAGAGGAAACACCCCCCGGAGCCGCGTTCCCAGTCTGGAACGAGTTCAAATGGGAACACGCGAAGGAATTAATGGGATTAAGCGGCAAGTGAAGGGGGTTGGTTGGTTGTTTTGGGGGGGGTTTCTTGGAACCCTTAGGGAGAGAGCGGCCACGGAGTTCCCGAGGCGCCGACGGACACGCGTGGGGCGGCGGGTCGCACCCCGCGGCGTTGTGCTCCTCTCCGCTCCCACTCACCTCAACACCCCCACAAAGCACTTCCAGCATTCCCCTCCCAGGGCCAAATCATGCTCCCATCCCTCTTACTCCCAGCTCCTGAAGCCCAAATATGCTGAAATAAAACCACAGCCACGCACAAAAATGCTTCTCTGGCTGAGCCCTTCGCCGTAGGGATGGCTGGGGTGCAGGATGGAGAGCCCCAGCTGCATCCTTTACTCTGGCATTCAGTGCTAACACCTATTCCCTTCATTATTAAGTAGACACTGATTTTTAGGGGGCAGTTTTGCTCATGGTGTCCCCTCTAGCCCACCCCTTTCCCTAAAAAAACCCCAACAAAATCACCTTAAAAGCACAGTAGGGTGAGATACTTTCAGTGATGCTTCCCATGCAATTAAAATTGCCCCAGCAAAAGCAGAGGCTCTTGCAAAAATTATCTCTCTAGGATCTCCATAAGGCTGAGTTTTGCTTTTGGTAAAAGCATTGGTTTTATCATCAGCTGCAAACAAAGCTGTCATCCCCATCCCCACCCAGTGCCTTTTCCATGGCCCAGCAGCCTCGGGGACCAGCAGTGGCATGCACCCAGCTCCAAATAATTTACCTCACCAGCACAGCTCCACCCATGCCTGGAGGGAGGATGGACACAAGCCCGTGTGCCCCACAGAAACTCACAGCACAGCTCCCTACAGACAGCTGGAGGTGCTCAAAGGGCCAGGAGCAGCCATTAGCCCCTTGTCCCATGGCAGGCTGAGCTCTTATCCCAGTTGGAGGGGTGCTCCAACCTCTGCTGCCCTATGGATTCACACCTGAAGATTTCAAGCATCTCCTGGTTTTCCTCCACAGTGCCCCTGTTTCCCTGCTTTACTTCAAAAAGCTGTATCTCCTTCCTACCCCGATTTGGGGGAAAAGCCCATGGTTTCTTTAGCATACAGTCTTTCTATCCAGCCAAGAGGCTACCAGAGTCAAAGACACAACCCCCCAAAATCTAACCAGTTCAAAGATGCCTCCACCTATCTGATGCGCCTTTCCTGGGAAACGTATTTTTTGGGCAAAACCTGCCAGAAGCCACTTGTTCTTAAGCAATCCCTACTCTGGGTGATCCAGGACCTTCCCAGAGCATCATTTTGGTGACACATTTTCAGCTGGGGCCACACAGGATGAAGTCTGCACCCAAACTATGGCCCAGGAGAAAAAGGTCCTGCTCCTCCAACCAAAAGTAATCCTCTGAAATACCAATTTCTACCATATAGTCCAATTTAGCCCCTTTGCCAAAGGCTCTTGTCATGTCCCAGGAGAGGTAGGGATCCCTCAGTGGGGCACAGGGGTGTCTGGCCAGGCTCTCCTGCCCTTTCCTGCCTGCCCCTTGCCTCCCTCCCGCCTGTTACACTTCCCAGGCGCAATCACGCTCCGGTTGCTTCTCTGACAATCAGACATCGCCAACGTTTTTCTCTGGGAGAAAAATCAGCTAATTATGTGCCGAACAAAAAGGCTATTCTCGTCTGAAATAATACTCCCATCTTGCAAAGGCACTTGTTTGTGGGCAAATTTGGAAGAGGGCTGACAATAAAAACAGCTGCAGGAGCTGGGTGTTGGTACACATTTCCATGCCCTGTCAGATTACCATGCCTAATTATCTCCCCTTTCTGTAATCTAACGTGGTTTCCTGAAAAGAGATGATTTTTTTTTTCTTCCCTCCACCTTGCTTTTCTATTTGAATGAAAGCTTTGCTTCTCCATAAGGACTTCCAGCCTGCTTTGCTTGATTTTGGGAAAAGCAGGGATGCTGCTGATTTGGAGGGTTTAGCTCGGCTCCGTCCACCATAGTGGGAAGAAGTGGGAAGCAGGAGAAAGGCTGTGATCGGATGATGCCTGCTGGATGATGGGGAAGGGGGAAAGGGAAAAAAATGTGGAGAAAAACAACCACACGTGCAGCCACGAAGCATCCGCAGGGGAGATCAAAACCTTGCTGGCGCTACGCTGGGAAAAATCCTGAGTACTGCACTGCTGCACATATGGTGGCTTCCGCAGGATGGGACATATGGAAATGAGCTGGATAAGTAAACTTTTCTCACTCCCTTTAAGTCAGAGATGGGCCCCAAAAGTGTGTGTGTGTGCACATACTCCCCACATCCACGGCAGCAGCTGCTTCACTGGCTATCCAGTTTGTCCCCTGTGCCATAGTGCTGTGAAAATTTTTTTCTTCAGCACTCCTGTGGAGGGGGAACCCCAAAGCTCACACAGCAGGTACCCAACAAGGCTCAGTACCCCAACAGTTGAGGCAAAATTGGGACCCAGATGCAGGATAGGGTGGCAAAACTGTGCCAAGGCCCAAAAGCAATAACCCATCTAACCATTTCTGCCAAGAAAAGGATGGTTTGAGCTGTTGGCTGGAAATATGGTGGGAGCAACTGACCGAGATACCTGGCCATGGGAGTGGGAGGCAGTCCCCAGCCCCTGTTTTGGAGAAGCTTCAGTAGTGGGAATTAGTAGCAAATGAAGGTGGGGGGTTTTTAGGGGAAGAGCTGCAAGTGCCACTTGCTAAGGGATGGGCAGAAGGTCATGACCCACCCCTGGATGACAAACACCAGTGGGCATATTTTGTGGGGTAAAAGCAGCAAAGGGGGGTTGTCTCTTGGGTCATGCAGCTGTGCCAATGGTGGAGGGATCACCCTCACCCCAAGGGTGAGGTTTTTGGGAGCCTAGAGGGTGGTCAACCAAGAGGGGTAAGATTTGGCAGACAGAATGTGGCTGTCCCTTTTCTTGGCATGCACTGACCTGGCTGCC
This sequence comes from Bucco capensis, assembly GCA_013396975.1. NCBI lineage: Eukaryota > Metazoa > Chordata > Aves > Piciformes > Bucconidae > Bucco > Bucco capensis. Next base: position 1,099,479 of record VWZO01022872.1, read on the forward strand.
ATGTGGGATCTCCTTCTTCCTGGGGTACACAGTCCCTCGGGCCCGACATCTGCCATCCTCCTCTGGAAAATATGTGTCAATTAGCTAGAAATGAGCAGCAGGTCATTAAGAACTTCCCAAGTGGGCAGGGCAGGCAGGAGTAGGATCTCCTGCTGATCCTTGGTTTTGGGGCACCCCCTCCCCGGCTAGAAGCCACTTATAGCCAGAGTTTTATGCTCAAAAGCCCCATAAAACCAAGCCCAGGGGCACAGCCAGCACCATTGTCCTAAGAAGGCTTCAACTTCCCAAAGGCAGGAGGGATCCCACCCCCAGGCAACTCCTCGCCATTTTTTCCTCCTCCTTTTTATTTCTTTTCTTTTTTTGGCATTTAATTTTATTTTCCAAACCACTTGATCTTTGGTTGGGAATCTCCATTAATTGCCTGGGTTTGCCTCTTCGCCTGGTCCCTTTATCATTATTTATGGCCTTTGAAATTGTGTAAAGTTCCCTTGACGTTCAATTTACAAGTTTGGGGGCTTCCCCCCCTCTTTTTTTTCTTTTTTTTTTTTTTTGTTCCAGCTTTTGTCCTCGCCAAAGACGTCGTGTTGGAAAAGGCTTTGAGCCGGCCAACATGAGAGGCTCGCCGGAGAAAAGGGAGCAGCTCTCCATCGCTTTTAATTCTGCCGTGTTGCTGAATGGCTCTTTTACATAATTGCAGAAGCAATTTCAAAGCCAAGCCAGGGGCTGACTTTACCCAGAACCACATGGAGCCTATTTGGGGGCTTTTCAACAAAAAAAAGGGGGGGAAAGAAGGGGATGAGAGAAAAGTGTGAATAAAATAAGGGAGTTTAATTTAAAAAAAAGGGACTTTCAGCAAACCGGTGTGCCTGATGGGGAATGTCGCCCGCCTCAGGGGAAACGGGNCTGCAACCGGGTCTGCCCCCCGCGCATCCCCACCACCACCAGCTCCCCAGCCTGCCCACGGGGTTCTGCTCCAGCCTGGCTCAGGGCATGGCCCTCACCTCTACCCTCATGGCCACGCTGCCTGGCACCTTCCCCGCCTCCCCTCAGCACCAGGAGGCCGCCAGGAAGTTCGCACCCCCGGGGAACTTCGAGAAAGCCGAGGGGATACCCCCGGACGGCGGTGGGGACGATGGCAAAGCCTTCCTGGGGAAGGACGGAGCCCTCCTGCCCTTCCCCGCCGCCGACGCCGTCCAGGCCTCCCTCGGTGAGTGAGCGCCGGAGCCGTAGCGGGAGGAGGGGGGTGGAGCGGGGTCCCGCTACCCGTTCCGGCGGGGCTGGCTGGGAGGGGGTCGGGGGACCCCTCGGGAGGAGGCAGGGATGGGCCCCGGAGGACGGGTGGCCGCAAGGCCGAGGAGATGGGAGGAGGGGAACAGAGGCTTCAAGCCCCCACAGCTTGAAAAAATAACAGTAAAATAAATCCACTTAAAAAAAAAAAAAAGCCACCGAAACAACAAATCCAACAACGGAAACCCAACAATTTTCAGATTACGGACCCGTGGGCTGAGGGGATGCGGTGGGCATGGGACAGAGGGTACCGGATGCTAACGAAAGGCCTTTGCTTGGCTTCCAGCCGGGGCTCTGCGGGGCCAGGGAAAAGAGGACCCCAAAGCAGAGGAGGACGCGAAAGGCAAGGAGGAAAGTTTCTCCATGGACAGCGATCTAGACTACAGTTCGGACGACAACATCCCTGGCCAGGCAGCTCACAAGGAAGAGGACTCTGGCAACGTGCTGGAGGAAAACCCCCAAAACCCCCCCAATTCCACCAACACCACGTCCACAGGCAAAAACCGGCGGAGGCGAACAGCCTTCACCAGTGAGCAGCTGCTGGAGCTGGAGAAGGAGTTTCACTGCAAAAAGTACCTGTCCCTGACGGAAAGGTCCCAGATCGCTCATGCTCTCAAACTCAGCGAGGTGCAGGTGAAAATCTGGTTCCAGAACAGACGGGCTAAATGGAAACGGGTCAAGGCGGGCAATGCCAACTCCAAGACAGGAGAGCCCTCCCGAAACCCTAAGATCGTAGTCCCCATCCCGGTGCACGTCAGCAGGTTTGCAATTAGGAGTCAGCATCAGCAGCTGGAGCAAGCCCGACCCTGATCTCTACCAATGCTCAGAACCACAAGTCTTTGAGGGGAAAAGTTTCTAAATCGGGGTTTAAAAGCAACCCACCTGAAAAAAAAACAAACCCAGCTAAAAAGAAGCAAAAAAAACCCCTAAAGGAAACAACAACCAACAAGAAAAAATCCCACACAAGTGAGCGCACGGCAAATCCCTGCCATGAGCGAACTTTAAAGCGAAACTTTCCACTCACCGAGTCGAGAGAGAGTCTGCAAAGGAAAGAGGCTTGGAAAACTGTTTTGGTTCGGAGCAGGGATAAAAAAACCCTGGAAGAGACACACAGATATTTATTATTACGCTGTCCCGCTTTGTACATACTGGTGCTGCCTTGGCTGCGCTGGGGACCACAGATGCGGTATGGTGCCGACGCCGGATCCAGCAGTGATTTGCCCGTTGTCCCCCCGTCACCGCAGAGACATCCCCAGCGAAACCCGCAGCGCGCCTTTAGCCATCTTTGGGGTTTTCTTTCTTAGCAGGGGTGAAAGGTAAAAAAAAAAAAATAGATGAGAGAGAACAAAACGAAAGAAAACTAAGAATTTCATATCATGCCTTTTTTTTATTGTTTGGTTTTATTTCCTATGGCTGAGTGGCAGGCACTGGGGGACGATTTTTTAAATATATTTTTTGCCTGGCTTTCTGTCGATTTGGTTTGCCTATTCTACAAAGCCATGTTTAAAAAAGAGAGGGGGTAAAGGAAAAAAAAAAGCACGATTTTCTCTATTGTGTTTAATTTATTTCAATGTAGCTTATTTCCTTATAAGTTATGAAATTTAAAAGCAAACTAAGTCTTGTGAATAAAAACCGACAAAGAAACAAACAAACAAAAAAAGCCCTCCATCCCCTGGCTGTTCTGTCCAGAATTTAACGCTGAGCTGATTTTCTTTTCCCCTCTGTGCTGCTGGAGTGGAGCGATGCTGCTCTCGAAGGCAACATTGATGGTCGGGGAGGGGGAGATGGGCAAAAAGTTTCCTTTTTTTTAAATTTCTTTAAATTTTTTTTTATTTGGAGAAGGTGGTGGGAAGGCTGGAAAAAGGTTTTTCTGTGCAAATTATCGGGGATGGCGTCGGGGCGAGGAGGAAGCAGAAACACCCCCCCGCCCCCGGGAGCCGGTGGGGTTTTGGGGGGGTACAGCCGCTCTCCCTTGGTGGGGTACAGCTGGGGCACGGGCGCTGAGGCTCGGCCTGGGGGTGGGGCGGGCCCGGAGGGTCCCGTGTTTCCCCCCAAACGCTCCACATCGTTTTCATTTCTGTTTTGGGTTTATTTCCCCTTATTTTCCGCATCCCGGCTGCATCCATGCCCATCAACCCTTGTCGTTGGTGGAGGCTGCTTGGACTTAAAAAGCAAGTTAAAAAGGAAAACGGGAGTGGGGGGGAATGTCTATTAAAATTAAACTAAGAGGTCATCCAAGGGAGCGATTCGCTCCCGAGATGCTGGCGAGTAAATCAAGGCTTGGAGGTGGTCACATCATTTATAGCCCTAGCACTTCATCATTTATTTATCAGTATTATTTGGCAACGCCGGGTTCAGAGCGGGCTGCAGCGGCTCCGCGGTGGGGGTGTCCCTGCTCCCCGTCGTTCCTACCAGTCGCTTACCGGAACGGAACAGCCCCGGGCAGCATCACCGCCTGCTGTCGCCGGCCCCACGGGCAGCGTGGACACGCGGGGATCCTCCCGCGCACTTCCAGCCTTTTTGGCAGCCGCTGCCACTGCCTGCTCCTTCCAAAAAATATTGCTATTATTAGTAATCGTACTTTTGGGATTGATTTCTGCACGGGAGCTGGGACACGCATGGGGTGCCCTCCACCCCCGCCCTGGCTTCCCAGTGCTACTCATTTTTTTTTTCTTTTTTGGTTCTTTTCTTTTCTTTCCTTTTTTTTTTTTTAATGGATTTATTCGGTTTGCTTTGGGCGCAAAGGGGATGCTGCTTAGAAAGCACAGCAACCCGGGAGCCAGGTTGGGCTAGCAGCAGCCCGGCTGTACCCCCCATGGAGGTGGGGGGATGTTGCATTTTAGGGAGCAGCAGCTGGTCCTCACCTCTATTCTCCCCCCCAAGCCAGCATCTGCCCCAGGCACAGGAAACTTATTTGCTCCGTGGGTTGGGGTCCCCTAGTACCCCCCACTCCCACCAGGAGTGGAGCTTTGGGGCTGGAGGGGGGAGCCCCGGGCCAGGGGCCGGAGGAGAAGGAGATAAACAAGCGAGGGGGTTGATAGCTGTCATCATCACCATCATCATGGCTTTCATTTGGCTGCCTAATGAGTCAGATCACAGGCAGAGAGAAAAATTGTCAATCGCCCAGGCTCTAATGAATTTTTTTGCAAATTGTAATCAAGCCAGGCCGTCTCAGCTCGCTGATTAATGAGACCCAGGAGGCCCGGCCAGCACCTCAGCTTTTTATTCCATCCCGTCCTCCCTGCACTAAATTAACAGCAACTTGTCTGAGCTTCAAATTAACTCCCAATGATTAATTCTGATGGGGGGGTCTGAAGAATAGCTCGTCCTAATAGGCACTGGCCTCTGATGCTGTTTGAAATTAATACACTTCCCCTTTGGCTGCCGGCTTTAATCCAAGGTTGGGTTTTGACATCACTATATTTGTTGTTACAATAAATTCCTCTTACATCTGCAGATCAAATAATTGCACTGCTTAGGGAGTGCAGCAGATATGCTAGCCCGCTTTGCAGCAGTCCAAAGTCGGAGGGGAAGGAAAGCTGCCTGCTCCTCTCTGCCTCACCTCCAGCCTGTCTTAGGAAACCCCCTCTTTTTGTATGTATAAAAATATATGGTTTTAAGTCACCGCTCTTCGGCAGCACCTGGCTGCCGTGGCCAGAGGACATAACCCCTCTCCAGTAGGGTGAAGAGTATGCTGCCTTGCTCTTAAGTAAGACATCACAGCTTTTAAATCCCCCCCCTACTTCTTACCCCCTCACAGCAGTGACCCGGCAAACACTCCACATGCTAGGTCTGCCTCAGAGATCAGGCAAACTCAGTGCATGCCAGAGCAGGGAGTGTGGGGACTCCAGCTGCAGCTCCCACTTCCTCGGAGGGGGCAGCTCTGCCTTCCGCCTTGTTTCTGTTTGTATTGACTTAATTGGTTTAATTATTTCAGCTGGGACTGGCCAGGCTCCGCTTTGTGTCTTTTACCTGCCCCGGGGATGTGGCTGCCCTGCTGACAAGGACCCCTTTGTGCCTGGGTGGGGAGCGCTGGACCCTCCCCCCTCCATTGAGGTCATCCTCCGTGGTGGTGGGGGCCTCCCCACTGAGCATCCCAGTATCTGAAGAGATGGGCGAGGAGGTTTGTTCTCATGTGGGGAATAACCCCCACCAAGGATGGAGCATCCCCCCCATTCTCCAATGGGAGCATGTTACTCCCTGCAAAAGAGAGACACCAACCCCTCTGGGCTCGCTGTCCTCCGGGATCAGGCCTCCTTTCCATATGTGCTTCCACGGGGCCTTATCAATCTTCATCGGCAAGAAGGAGAGCGATGAGGCCGGTACGCGGCCGCCAATGCAAATTCCTGCCGTCACCGTCATAAAGCACCCGGCACCCTGACACACAAAAGCAACACCATATGTACGAAGACAACCTGTATGAATTATAAATTGCATCATAAAAATTGATTGCCTATCCTAACCCTTCAGAAACACATGCAGAGGTGGGGGGGGAACCCCACCCCTCACCCTGAACCAGAGGCCCCGTGGCAGGAGGGGATGCTCTGCCCAGCCACTCCGTGCCCCTTGGTGGGTGCAAGGTCCCTTCCCGTCCCCCTCCCCACCACTGCGGGATGCTCACCCGCCCCTTGCTTGCTCTTTTCTCCCTCCTGCTACGCCTGGCCCATAGAGAGCCTTAATCTATTTATTTCAAGCCACTTCATCCTCTCTCATGCTTTTGTCCTGGCCCCAGCCTCTGGCTTTGTGGCAGGACCGCTGAGGTTTTAAAAGCCCCTTCCCCTATAGTTTGAGGTCTCCTTGGCTGCCTGAATTACAATGGCTAAAACAGGATTACACTGACCTGATCCTATTAAACTTACCAATCGATCTGTGCCGCCCTCCCTCTGGCTCAGCAAACTTGCTCACCCAACTTTCACCAGGGCTCAGCCTGAGAGGAGCAGTGAAAGGCCACCTTTCCGAGCAGGTTTGGTGGAGGAAGGATGGATAAAGGCTATTTTTATTTTTTTTTGGAGCCACGTGGATTTTAAAGCTCGGCTTTAGCTCCCAGCATCTTGGCCTCAAAGGAAAACATGGCATTTTCTTGGTGTCACAGGTGCTCTGACTCTCAGCTCTAGCAGGAGATTAAGTCATACAGATAAATCATATAGTTCTATGCTAAACAGTTCTCCCTCCCTTTGGTGAGGGCCACCCTGAAGCTGCCTGCTGTAGGGTATGGAGGCTCCTGGTCCTCCTTCTACAAACAGCCTGGTGCAGAGAAAAGCCCTTGGGAATACAAAGCCTCAGCCCCTCACTGTGATGCCGGAGTGAAGTGCTAAGCATGCGGGAGCAAAGCCTAGATGAGGGCTGGCCACAGTCAAGGTGCCCCCAAGCCCCTTTGGACCCACCAGGGCTGGGACCTCCCACGTGATCATCTCTCCAGTATCCCTCTGCCGCCAGAGGACCACATCCCTGGTGCAGGCAGGGCTGACCCAGCAGCAAGTCCTTCCTCCTTTTTACTGAAAGGAGTGCAGTCCCAGCTCGACGCTCTTTTCCTCGTCAGTGGGTAAACGGACCTGGAATTGTCAGTGCTATCCGCTGCCAGGGGATGGTCTGTACTGCCTCGGTGCTATGGCACATCACCATCTGTGGAGGAACAGGTACCTGGAATTAATCCCTTACCCGTCCCCCAGGAAAATAATTACAAGGCAGGGGGATAATCTAAAAAAGGCAGTAAAATATGGGGTGTTTACGCTGACCTGCCAGGATGACTGAATTAGTGGCAAGAGGCCTGAATTAGTGGCAAAGGGCCTATCACTGACTCCAGGGGAGCAGTTTTAATGCTCAAATCCTATTAATTAACAGAACAAAAGACAAACTGGGGACTCCCATTTATAATTTTCTAGGAGCATGTTATCAGCCACAAGGAGCTGGAGCACACAGGGTAAGGATATGTCCCCAAGTGCATGGAGCTCTTTCCTCCTCACACCCCTAAGCTACTCTAAAGAGTACCAATATCCCAAAACTAGCCTCCCAAAAAGGGACATGAGCAGTGTATTTTTCTCTTTGTTTTTAAGGTAACATAGACTGATATTGTCTGGGGTGAGAGAAACTGCATCTGCCTGAGCTTAGATAGAAACCTTTGCTGTTTCCCTTCCACTTGCAGTCCTGTGGAGGATGTCTATTCTTGCTCTAAGAGCATCTGAACTCAGAAATGACGTGGGAAAATATGGATATGGCCCCGAAGCCCTCTTTTGAGAGACATCTACCTCCCTTGCTGGTATTCCCAGAATAGCCAAAAGAAGCCACAGGCACAGTTATACAAATTAAGTAATTTGGGTTTTTTTTACTGGGAGTCTTGACTCAAAGCAAACCAGCTGACTTCTTTGGGCATTGTTAACACCCGTGTACTCAAAGCCCTCTTGCGCACATCTCAGGACACGTCCCATCCAATCCAAATTTGGCAGCTAGGGGTAACACACCTGTGAAATACGCAGCCCCCCTCCCTCCTCCAAATGTCTACATTAAAATAACCCTCCTGTCAAATTTCAAGGCCTTGCACCAGAGCTGGAAGGCACTTAAGAGTCTTTAAGTAGCAATAACTGTTACTTTTTTTCTCCATCCTTTTGTCAGTATTTTTCATCCAAGAAATCAAGAAGATTTGGGTTGAAATTCTCTCGCCCCCTCACCCACCAAGGCATATCCCCAGTATGCAGCAAAATACCCCAAATAATTAAAACACTGTGCAGCCCTGATGACAAAGACCAGCACAAAGAGTTACCCACTCCAACTGGCACCAGTAACAGCAGCTTTCTTCTCCCCCTCCCACCCCACCCCAGCCAAAAACTGACAATCATCTCTTTTCACAGACAGGACAGTTGATAGTAGAGACCTGCAAACCACCATCACTGCTTGTAGATATGCCATCAAGCACCGAACATTTACAAATAGCCTGTTCATTCCTAAGAAGCCACTTGGGCTTTTATGAACGTCGTTATGGCTGTGGTCTAATAGTATCTATCAAAAACACTGCCTTTCTGAATTAGGGTAATGGTCATTTTTAAGGCACACATCTGTATTTTTTTTAAAACATGCTCAGCTCCTAAGCCCACGACTGCTATTTCTCCCCCTCCCCAATTATTTTCCTATTTCCCCATTTCCAAAGCAGCAATAAGTTCCTGTGGAAGGAGGGTAATAGGAAGTCTCTCTCTAAGAGAAATTGTTAATTTGGGATTTATAAAGGACTTTCCTTAATGAATAATAGTTGAGATCGATCTGTCTTCCTGCCTCATTCTGCAAAGTAACATTTGTAAAGTAAGGTGATCCCAATTACTCCCTCTAATAACCCTCTCCAGCAAGAGATTTCAGAGCTGCAGCCATGAAATCCGCCTACCTGCCTCTGCTCTCCTGGTGCCCTACTGCATTGAGGCCTTCTGCCCTCATCCAGCTCATCATCCCCCTTCTCCCTGCCTGGCACAGACCAGCTCCATCATCTAAAAACCCCAGGGCCGGATGCCTCGCAGTCCTCATGAAGGATGCTCCATAGCATCCCACTTGTTGGTGGCACTTGGGAGGTCCCATGCTGGAATTGTCACCCCTTGTCACTTGGGTGCCAGGGTCTAGAGAATATCTACAGCCCTTGAAAATGCCTGATGCTCTGACATCCACTGACCTCCTGGCTTATCAGAGAGTGGAGACTGAGAAATGACTCAATTACTGTCTGTAAGTGTCTTCATGGGGAGAAAATACTATCCAGGGATGAGTCTTCTACCACCTCTCTGGGCAACCTATGCAAGTGGTTTACCACCCTCATTGTAAAAAATGTCTTCCTTATATGTAGTCTAAATCTCCCCTTTTATAGCTTAAACCTCCCCCTTTGTAGTTTAAACCCATCACCCCTTGTCCTGTTGCAATAGGCCCAGCTAAAAAGACCATCTGCATCTTTCTTATAGGCCCCTTTAAGTACTGAGAGGCTGCAATAAGGTCTCCATGGGAGTCTTCCCTTCTCTAGGTTGAACAACCCCAACTCTCTCAGCCTTTCTTCATAGAATAGGTGTTGCTGTCAACCTTCCCTTTGGTTCCTCTCTATGGCAGAGAATGAAGGTGTGGAAATCACATTCCCTTCCTTCCTCGGCTTGGTGCCATCTCACAGTCACACTCATGGGTCTTCTGGAGGGACAGGAGCTGAGGAAAGGGACCTTTTCACCATGCTTTAATTAACAAGTCCTTCTTCAACAAACCCCAAGCCCTTTGGAGAGAGGCAGACTCTGCCACAGCACCAGTGCTCTCCTTTCTCTTTTCCTTTGCTCATGAGACATCCTGCATCAGCCCAGAGATGCTCCACTAACACCACTAACACCAGGGAATTCCAGGGGAAGAGAAACATCCAGGAAAACGTCCCCTCTCCCCCTTTTTTAAAGCAAAATAAATTGTCTTTTATATCACCTTCACACAGCTGGAGGAAACTAAGGAGCACAAGTTGTGAGAGACTTGCCTTCAAAAGAGGTGACCAATGGATGACACTGCCTTTGGACACCTTGTCTCTTGTCACAAGGACTATTTTGGGTGTTTGAGCTCTGTTATGCTGCTGGCAGGCAAAGGGCAGAACATACCCTTTTTCTATCCTTGCCTGAAAGTATCAACCTCTGGATGAGCCAGAGCTTGTCCATGATGGCACCGTGCTCAGATCCTCCCTCACCCTGCAGGGAGGGGATGCTGCAGGTACCACTGTGCCCACATCCAACCTCAAGCACTCGCCAGACACATTTTGCCAGCTCCAAGTGCTAGAAACAGTCAAATGCTGACATTATTTGTTCACCTGGCACAAACCTCAGCGCTGCCAGTATTAACTGGCCAGGCCGATTAGTGGCTGCCATCAGCCAATAAATAAATTGGAACCATCTCCAGACCTGATTAGCTTGCTAATTAAGCTCAGTTACAGGGAAATCTGCAGTCAATCAGCCTGGCCATTACCAGTTGGATCTGCAGAGCGGGAGCTGTAGATGCTGCATCTGTGGTAGGGAGGAGGAGAAGGGGAGTGTGCTGGGAGTGGGAAAGAAGGTGGTACCAAAATCCGCTTTCCTCAGCAACAATTGGAGATGCTGATCTGTCTGGGGCAATTCCTGGCAGCCTTTGGTGTCCCCACACTCACCTGGGCTCCTGTTCTGATTCTGCTGGAGGGGAGGAATGCCCTGTTGTGCTTCAGTCGTGAAGATCCTTGGCAGCGCAGTCCCTTTCCAGTCCACAAACTCCCAGAAACTGCAGAATGTCTCCAAAGACAGCCCATTTGGAAGGGTAAACAGATGGCCAGGGGGGTATTTTTTTTGGCTGGGCCAAGCTGCTTCCCCCCTCCCCCCCACACCTTTCCCACAGCAAAGTGCAGCTCTGACACCTCACTGTGGCTTTTCCCTCCTGCAGCCAGCTAGCATTTTTGGCATCCACACCAAAATGCTGATAGACATCTCCATCCCAGCACAGAAGCCAAGGGCTCTTGGTGGTTTTTCCTTACCTGCAAGGTAGACATACATCCCCTGTACTGCCCAAAGCAGACCTGCACCTGGCCATTGCTATCAGCATTGCAGGATGAGGTGTTTTGGCATCTGGGGACATCCTTGCCCTCCCAGTCTGCAGCCTCCCCCAGTTTGGCAGCTGGCAAGAGGCATGAGGCACTGGCTTTTCTCTCTACCTTGTCCTTCCTCTGGCTCTGGCAACTTGAAGCTGGTTGGGATCTCAGCCCTTGCTTCATTAGATGGAAATACCTGGCCCTTAGTTTCTACTAATCCTCTAAAATGATGTGAATTGTTAGCTTCTGCACCACAATGACCATAAATGGTTATTTTCTTCTGCAAAGCGTGACGAGGACGTTCTCTTCAACTGAACAACAAGCAGCCCTTGGTGGCAGCAGCACCAATACCAAGCCATTTCTCAAAAGACTTGAGCAAACCCCAGGCATGTTATATTCCCCAAGAGCCCAAAGTTAATCTCCTGAGCGACAGGAAAGCCCTGCTGATGGTTTTGCAGCTCCACATGCCTCTGCCACTCCTGCCCCATGGCACAGCATTGCCTTTTTTCTTCAGCTGCTTTAGCTCTTCTCATCCTCTCTTTGGCAAACACAAAAGAGTCTCCCTGGCTTAAAACCAAACAGATCTGGAAGTCAGGGAGTGGAGACTGGTGGGGGCAGAACTCAAATAAATAAGTGCTAATTGCTGGCTGTGGCACTGCGTGTTGAGTGCAGTTATTGCAACCACATTTATTGGCCAATTAAGGGATTTACTGGATGTTAGGTGAGATAAATGACTGCCTGGTGGGTTTTCCAGTCCTGGAGTCAGTTTGTGGTTTTCCTACTGCATATTTAGTGGTTTCACCAGGAGTAACCACATTTCCCTAATATGCCCTCCTAGTAGCTCCTGGTTCTCTCTGTATGGTTGGATTTGATGATCTTAAAGGTCTTTTCCAACCTAAATGATTCTCTGAAGTCATGTTCTGGGCATCGCTCTGGTGAGAATTGCAATGCTGTAGGAATACTTCACCAGCAAAAAACTACATTGCCTGCTTCTCCCTGCAAACACCCTCTGCCTCAGATCCATTATAGAAATAGAGGAAAAAGAGGACAAGAGGATGAGCTTGAAGGCAGGTGATGCTAGGCTTGGAAGAACTTTTTGTGGGACACACTGCCCCTCAGCCCAGATTTCTGCTAGATTTTTTTACAGTCAGGGTAATGTCAAGTTTCTGAGAAGCATCACTGGACAACACTTTCACCTCTGGACACCAAGTCATTGAGCAACTTTGGGCATAAGTAACATGTGCTGTCCCTGGAAAGGGCCCTCTGGAAGATAAATTGGGCAAACTCACTTGAAAGCAGGGAGTCCCACTGCCACTCTTCCTCACCAGGTTACTGCAAAGTGGGAAGGGAATGGGAGAAGATGGTGGTGATTCTTTACTACCATTGAGGAACTACTTGTTGCAGGGTGGTGTGGGTGCTCAAAGCTTTCAAGAGAGTCAGGGTACCAGCAAAATTCACAGAAGAGAAATCCATTGAGCATTACTAAACTCACCAAAATCATACAGCTTGGAGGTCCCTGAATTTTAAACAGCTATAGGCTGGGAAAATACATAGCAAAAGCCTCATAAAATCTCATTTTCCACTCTTCTGCAGCATTGGGTTTTGGCCACAGGTGGAGAAAAATTGTTGATATTTAAGACTACTCTTACTTGATGTTCATGAAGCATTAATTGTTCTGTTTTTCTATGAAGGAAGCTGAGTTTGGGTGAGCTTGACTCTACCCTGGAAAACAAAGCTGTTAACCAGGGAGTCAGCCCCATGCTACCATCCTGTCGCATGCGATCACTGCCTGTGCCATCCTCAGTCATCTCTTCCTGTTGCTCCCTTCACACCAGTTTGGATTTGTGTTAGAGAAGTGGTAAGAAACAGCACGACTGCCATGGGAATGATTCTGACTGAGGGCTAAAAGCATAAGGTACCTATGGAGCAAGAGTCTCCTGGGCTCTGAAGTGGATTTCTTGAGCTGGTGCTCCCAGCATCCATCAAAGCACCTTTGGAAGCAAGGGTGGAAATGCACAGCAAGGCCTTATGGCAGAGCAACAGTTTGGTTTTTACAGTAATTGCTTTTTTCTTAAAAAAGAAAAAGTAAAAAGGGGAGGGGGATTCCCCCTATTCTCATTATGGGAATCAATAGTTTTCCTTCAAAATCTCTTTCTAACCCTTGTTGCTTTGCAGTAGGATATTTTCTTTTCTTCCTAGGCATCTGTGAATGCCACCAGCTGAGAGTGTTTCAGGGGGACACAGGGGTGGGCTTGGGGTAGCTGAGAAATGCAGGCATGAAAGGCATCCTTAAATCTATTCCACCATGCCTGGCACCAGGCTCTTGCAGGGGAAGCCAGATCTTAGGAAGCTTGTAAGAAAGAGCACAAGCAGCCATGCCCATCACAAAATCAAACCCCATACCCATTTAGGAAGGCAAAGGAGGGGAGGGACCTATGATTCCTAAAAAAAAGCACTACTATAGCTTTACACCCAGGGGAATCCACAACAAGTTCTCCCATGTTCGAAGTTCACATTTCAAATCCAGAAAGGGAGAACACAAAGCACCCACCTCCTGCTTTGGTGCTGGTTGGACGCATGATGGGGTTAAACTGGGTGGGAAAACCTGGCAAGAACAAAGGCATACAGTTACTGTATGATAAAAAAAGCAATGTAGAGTCCCCCAAAGACAAAAAAAAAATAAAAAATTAACCAGAAGTCTTGGAGTTTTTCATCCCCTACAGTGCTGCTGCTATAGGCTCTGTGGAGCACTTGGAGAACTGAAAAGCAGAGAGGAGAAATAGAAAACCTCCTCCAAACCCCAAACCAATCCCCATCAGGACAGAACTAACAGGTGGGAGACCTGTTGGGATGGTTGATAACCTGAAGAATGAACAAATTTAGGCCAAAGCACAGGCAAACATAAAAGACAAAGTCAAAAAACCCCAATCCCATACTGTGGGCAATCCTGCTCAGCCCACAAAGATGTAAGCTCACCTTTCCAATCTTGGTGAGGTCTTCTTCTGCTGCAGTGACGTCCCCAGTCCTACAACACACTGGAGAGCCTGTGCATGTCAGTACTGGTTTTGACTATGCTGCCCATTGGGTACACTGTGAAGAAAAGAGACATCCCCAACCTGCTTATCTATGACTATCACATCCCACATCTTTGGGTCTCTTTTTGAGGGAAATTCCTCAATTTTCCCACCTCTTCATAGCTCTACTAATATCTGATCATCCCCAATTTCTCTCTGTCTTTTATAAGGCAGAACAAGTTTAGGTAGCCAAACTGATTGTCTCACTCCATAGTGCTCTTATGATTCTTAAAATCTTACACTTCTTTCTCCATCCCAGGCCTAAGTAATCTCACTTTTTTTATTTTCTCCATTAATGTTCATTTACTGNCTCACCCCAGGGCTTGTTATTTAAGTAATCTCACTTTTTATTTTCTCCATTAATGTTCATTTACTGAATTTTATCTGCTATTCTCTATGTACCCACTTTGATACCACACAGCTCTCTTGGCCTTACATAGTTTTCCCACAGCCATTGACATCACTAACCATCTCACCCCCTTCTTGAGGCACACTGCTCCTGCCAGGGGTCTTTCTGGCACCAGTCTGCTCAGGTGAAGACCCATCATCTATTTCTTTCCTGTCCATCCCATCTCAACATGCTGCATCAGGGCAATAGTTTGTCTTCTCTTCAGGCCTACTGAGATTCCTGACTTCCCTCTTGGTCTTGGGCCAAGACCTTTAAAAATGTAAATAAATGTCAATCAGTAGCCCACTGTTCAGGGTCTCAAATGACTTGCTCACAGAAGCCTAATAGAGAGTCATGATTTTCCTTCAAAGAAGTGATTAGACTATACCATGTCATGACCTTAAAGATGTTTTATTATTCTTATTTTAAATGATCATTTCAACCAATTTAGCAGATACAGATGTAACCATTACTGGCCTAATTCCTTGGATCTCCTCCAGAGACTCTTAACGCCTAGGTGCAACATTTACTACTCACTCTTCCTCAGGGAGAATAACTGTTTTTAATGAAAGCTCACATATTTTTGCTGGGAGATCTGTCATTCAGTTCCTAAGCACTTTCAGAAGTCTTAGATATACACCATTACAGTCCAGGTGACTTATTGCTTTTTAATTTATCAATTTGCACCATTACTGGCTCTTCTGACATCCCAGCTCTTGGATAATACTTCATCTTTATTACTGGCAAAGAGTGACAGGATCTCATCATTAACATGGGAAGAAAGTGGGACCAGGGCAGGTGTCTCTCAGTAACACAGCAATGAAGACTCAAGCAAAGAAGCAAGCTGCAACCAACAAGTTTTCTTGTCTTTATTAGAAAGAGACCTATACAATATAGCAGCCTCTCTCTGCAGTACTTTACAACTTTTTTCCTTTTTTGTTTGTTTTGTTTTAATTATTCAGAATACTGTACAGCTGACACAAATCTCAACGTGGAGAGAGAGAGGAAAGGGAAACATAATACAAACTGGCATACTTAATCAAACCAAAATCATATGAAACAACAAGCAAAGTGAAATGTTTGTCAATCGGTTTAATTACAGTACAAACAATATAAATAAAGCATCGTTGAGTCATTGTAAAACAAACTTGCTGAATGAGGTAATATAAAAACAACAACAAAAGACGTATTTTTTTTTAATAATTTCCACACTGTCTTGTCATCATTTATACATTACTATTTACAGAAACAGAAGCAAAAAAAACCCAAAACAAACAACAACCCCAAAACTTGCTATAAAGCCTGCCATGTGCTAGGTATCTTCTGCCTCTCCCCAAGCAGAGATCTCAGGTGTCCCTACTCACCTGGCCTCCCTTTCTCCCCATCTCAACCAGAAAGACAAACATCACAAAGCAGAAAAACGGAAATACTTGGGGACTAAATGTGGCCAAATGTAAAATCTAGCCATTGCAGGTGGTCACAGGGTATTAGAGAATAAAAGAAAGAAACAGCTTATGGATTTGCTTTCCAAGTGGTGCCAAATGGTGCTTCCTGAAACAAAGGTGCTGGCTAGGTAGAAGCTCAAATCACAACCTCGTTGAAACCAGGGGCCAAACTCTGACTTCAGAGAGGTCTAGATACAGCCCTTCTGCACCTAACTCTGTAACCTTGAAGCTGGTTTGCCTCAGACTTAGGCAAAGCATTTGGGAGATGCTTAAACTCTGCTGAAGTTGAGAGGTTTAAGGCAGCAGGAGCTGTAGAATCAGGCCTCCGGCAATTCCAACTCAGAGTCCAAAGGCAATCATTCCACAGAAGTCCCTGGTGTTTTAGAAGACACTCCTTTTCCCTGCACCCTTCAGGTTGTGTACCCACCTATGCAAGCTGCCTACAAGTGAGAGATGCTCTTAACACTGAAATAGTAAAAGAGAGCTGGACTGAACACATGTGGTCCCCTGGAAACTTGGTATTCCCATGGAGCAAAGGGCTGTGCTTTCAGAGGACAGCTATGTCCTATTTTCCCCATGGACTAGCAAAATGAATTCAGTGGATTCAATGGAGAATAAAGTTGAATCCCTGGATACATTGGGAAAAAATGTTTGGAGCAGTTATCAACAGCATTTCAAAGCAACTCTCTTGTCACAGGTGCAAGAAGCGGAAATGAAAGATGCTCCCATCATTTCTGCACACCCAGACATGTTTCCTACCATACCTTGCCTAGCTCCAGCAAATATCCTTCTCACTCTGCCAGACTTGCCCTCTCCCTATTGGTTTCTCCTGACAAGACTACAAGAGCAGAAACGGTGCGAACAACACTTGGTCAAGCTTTCCTGGACTACTCAGTACACACAAAGCCTCAGCCACACTTTGTGGCTCCCTCATGGCAAAATTTTGGGGCTAGAGCTTAATGGCCAAGAGCACCATGAAAGGAGGGATGAGGAGCTGCTTTTAGAGAAGGACCTACCTGGAGAATACTCTTCAGAAACATCTCACCCCCATCATCCCCAATAGCCCCACAAATGGCAGCAGGAGCAGGACCCAAAGCATCACTGAAATAGCTACAGGAAGGCAGCCTGCTGATCCCATACTTAAATTCAGCCAGTAAGTTGAGTTTCAAGTAAATTCATACAGAAAACAGCCTCTGAGCAGCTAGTTCTCTGCCCTTTTCACCTTTGGAATCTCCTTGATGCTTCCCATGGTAACAGTCCCAGGGCTGGCAAGCTGGTACTTTGCTCAAGCAAGGGGGTTACTCCAGTCCCAGTGGCCAAGTTAAAGGTTTTCTCAAGTTGAGTGTTGCTGCCTGAAGGAGCTGAGTTGTTTTTTTGGTTTATTTTTAAAAAAAACAAACAAACAACCCAAAACTTCTGTGCAAGTTCTGGATCTCTGATGGATTGCAAGAGCTGCAGTAAGCCTGTACCTTGTATTCCTGCATCTGTCCATCCCTCAAGCAGGCGTCCCCCATCCTGCACCTGCCCCCTGTGCTCTTGGACATGGCTGGGCTTAGTCAAACTGGGAAACTTGCCTGTTTAAGCAACATAGAACTGAAAACCTGCCTCTAGCTATAGATTTTTATTAATGTGTAAAAGCGTGGGTGCACATTTCCACAACTGCTAATAGCAGTATGTAGAGCATATATAAGCACATGGGCACACACCAAATGCAAAGCACATGTAGTTAGTGATCTCCATGTGATACACTGCTTTGAACTTAGGACTCAAACCACCTTGAGTGCAATTCAACTCAACCCAACTCAATCCCCTGATATGGGAATTAGTTGCCAAATAACAACCAACCTTTAGCACCAAACCCCTTCCTTGGTCCTGCATTCAGCACAGATCAGACCCTATCAAGTTGTCTGCTGTGAGGGGTTTTTCTCCCTATGCCTTGTCATTCAAGAGGACCAGGGAAGTGTTTTCAGCTACTTCAGTTCTCAAAAACAGAAAAATACCTATTGGTTGTGGAAAATGGGTCATACACAAAAGAGCTGATGGTGCATTCACTGCCAGCAAGCAACATGGTCATCCCAAACGCATGCCATTAGACCTCTGTAAGCATCCCCACCCACCCCCCTTCACATAACACACAGGTAAAAATTACTAGCTCTGAAGCACTGCAAAATAGTCAATCCTTAGTACTGGAAGCTAAACACACATCCAGAAAGTTCATGGCCAAGAGAAAGCTGAAGCTCTGCCTGTCAACAGAACTGACTGCCACCACTTGAATATGTCACAGGGATTTGGGAGATAGGAAGACATAGAAAGATGAAGAGGCTAAAACTGCTGAAATGCACAAAGATACTTTTATTTCACCCATCCACAAGCAAAAATGCCCCCCGAACATTCAAGGAACAGTAGTAAATGATGGGAGTTAATTCTCCCACATATTGCTGTCACCTGAAATGAAACACAAGGGCTGAGATGACCAGATACATGCCTAGCGATCTGGGGCTTAAGATGGCTCTAAATAAAACCCAAAACATCCTTTTATTTTCAGAAATCATGCAATCCTCCTCTCAAAACATGAACTATTCACAGCTCCTGAAAATCCTGGTCAAAGCACTCCAAACCTCCCTTTAAAATGTGAGACAGATTCAGTCAACTCAAGGTTAACTGTCATGAGATAAGATCACCTAATATTTACTTTTAAAACTGGCCCATGCTAAACAATAAACCAAAACCTAGAATGCCATAATACAACAAACCTACCTACCTACATCTCTGGGTATTTTGCTCTATTACTTCTGCATTTTTGCAAACAGGAGATTATTTTCTAATAAAACCATTCAAATCGACCTTCTTTTTGTAGCTTAGAATTTAAGAAGTCAAAACTCATTGCAGAATCTTTTAATTTGGGGTAGTGTTTTTCTACTTTGAAAAGAACTTTAATCTGGAGCTTTTTGTTTGTTTCTTTGTTTTATTCTGCAGTGCAGCAAACACAAGAACATCCCAAACCAGTTTTCTACGCAATAAATTTTACCCACAAATACCAGAGAATGGGAAGAAGATGTTGAATTGAGGATCCAAGGCTCATAGCTGTAGACCCCATCTAAGAATTGCTGTAGCAGTCACCAGAGGGGAAACGAAGATGCTCAATGATGAGATGCAGATGGGCAAGCTGTCTTTTACCCAGCTATGCTGCCCTAGTTTTGGTCCCCAACACTGTTCTCCTTCACCTTGAGTCCCTCCAGCCACAATGACCATTTGTTCCCTGTTAAGGTGCAAACGTGGCTCCCCGAGACATTCAGAAAGGGCTCCTTTGGGACCCCCTTGAGAAATCTGTGCTTGTCTCCACTAGTAACTACTTTATACTAGAAACTACAAATTACTTCATTTTTCCTGATCTCCATACAAATATAAAAGATGAAGCTATCCAAAACCTCATATAATCTAATTATACTACATTACACTGCCAGAGATCATTTCTAAGCCTGTATCTGCATTCCCACCTCTACTCCTTAACCTGCGTTACTCAGCTTCCTCTGGTCAGGGGAAATCTCCAAGTGCAGCTAAAGTTTTATTTGCACTAACACACAAAATTTAAGGGAACAGGAAAAAGATGGCAAATTAAACAACATTAATGTTTACACAGTTATTATACACTATGCCCAAATGCTTAAAAATCCTCTCTACCTTCCAGGAGCCCACCTGGCTGTCTGAGCAACACCTAGCTCAAAACATACCAAGGTTCTTTAGAAATAGCTTTTCTTCTGCCCCCTTTTAGCAATGAAATCAGAAATCTGGTAATGGGAATGCTTGGCTACATCTCTGCACATGCCAAACCCTGAATTTTCCCGTGGTTAGATCTTATTTCCTCATAAATAGTGAGGAGAAGTAAGCTCTCCTCAACTTTGGGAATATCAAGATTCAGATGCCAGATCTGATGCATCCGACTCATCTCTACTGCTTAACAGCAATTAGCTTAAAATAAATAGAAGGAAAGTGCTGATGTTAATAGCAATGGCTGACTTGCTTTTAGTGTTTTAGTCATCATGGATAAAGTGCTGAGGAAGAGGGATTTAAAGGTATTTGGGATAATGAAAAGGGTTAAATGGGGGACACAACAAAAAACACAGCTGCAGACTCCATTTTTGGAGCAAACAGCTTTAGCTAACATGTTTCTGCTGGGATTTCTTATGGACTGGATCTCAATTTGTTTTTAATTTACTCATAACATGCTCAAAGGGCATAAACAGCCTGGCAAGTGGGTTCCATAAAGGCAAGGAGAGGGGCTAAATGCAAGATGAAGAACAGAAAATGGACGGGTTAACAGAGTGAAAGCAAGGGGAATAATTCCTGCAGGATCTCCAAGTGTTGGTATATATTGCCTGTTCCCACACCTGGATGGCTTCAAGCACACCTATTGCAAAGTGCAAACACTTCCCCTGAAAAGCACGCAGAGCCTGGAGATCTTGGCTCACAAAGCCAAGCTCTGCAGGGCTCCAGCCACGGAGAACTTCCTCCATCCTCACTTTCAGCTATGGTGGGAAGTGGTTACTCCTCCTCTCCTTTACCATACAAGAAGGGGATGGAGTCTATAGTGGCCCGACTTCCTTGCCAGGTGGCCTGTCCCACTAGCTCAGGAGGTGCCACACAACTCCTCACAGCAAGATTATTTGAATAGGGGATGGTGTAGCCAACAACCCACTCCATGAGGCGTAAACCCTCGGGGTCTGCTCTTCCATGGCTGGAGCATCATTAGCTGCAATGGCAGACAAGGTCTCTCCCAACTTGGAGAGATAGTGCTGGGTGATCTCCTGTCCTCTGAAGGGATCGCTGCTGCATGCACAACTGGATACCCTCCCTGCACACCCCCAAATCTTTGGGGCAGTCATCACACAGCTATTTCAACAAAGGTATTGCCAATGCTCACACCTCCACAGGAAAAAACCCTATGTTTAGGTTAAAAGCAACTGTGCTACTGCTTAATTAAAGTATGAGGTTATTAGTTGGCTAGACTGGATATATATTTTTTCCTTTAATACATGGAATTTCCTCTCCTAAAAATATTCTGTGGTTTTTTGATGTTGGCCTTCAGAAAATTTTTATGAAAGGAGCGTATAATTCTTCTACCTGAAATCTGCATGACACCCTGGTTGTCCTTGTTTCTCAAACATGACTCTCAGCTTTATAAGAGAAAGGTGGCCCAAAGAGAGTATTAAATTATGCACAGAAAATATTTTCAGTTAGGAAAAAAGCAGTTCAGAAATGGTACATGCAATGAGAACTTAATGGTGGCAAATCTGCCTACCACGTATTTGAAACACTGCACTTGGTTTTCAGACAGAAATGCCCTTGATGCTCCCAGGGGAACACCAGGCAGATATAGCACCTCTGGGACCATGAGCCACCACTCCTGAATCCCTACTGCATCCACCCTAGAGGGGTAAAGCTTGTGAGCACCAAGTGGGCTTCACATCATCCCCTCCAGCTGCACATTTGGTGGGTTGTCCCATCGCTGAAGGACTACCCATCAGTACCAAAGATCAGGGAGCTGCATGGGAATGATGGAGAAATAGCAATTTTAACAGACACCCTTCCTCAATTAAAAAAAAAAAGAAATTAAACTATCCCAGTATGAAGAGAATCAGCTGCAGCCTTACTCTGACGCAGCCAGCCTAGGCTGGTTGAAGAAAGCTCTCCCCCCAAAATAGTCAAAGTTCTATACAGTAACAAAGTATAAAATGGGAACACCACCAAACAGGAAAAGCTGGTCAATATTCTTGTGCTTCCTCCTTGAGGCTCACTGTTCTTACATGATTTGATGATTTTACATCAAATCCCTAATTCTCTGATTTTTTTTTTTTCCCTTAAGGTAACCAGATTGCATTTTTTCCCTCACATTTTGCCCATATATAGTTAATTTTGCAACTGTTACACTCCTCCCTTTGTATGCCAAATGAAATCCAGAGCCTCAAGGAAGAACACCACTGAAGGCTTGGGAAATAGATGTGAGCAGGTAGATTTGCAAATTACTATGCTGTGTGCACCTCACTGCCTCCACATAATTGCTCCTTTGCTATCGAATTCAGTTGAGTTTTCAACTTTCTCTGTGATATACCCTTCCACTGTCTTCACATTGCCATATGCCACTTAAAAAAACCCAAAATTAAAAAAAATCACTTTTCTGCCTGCCAAAACCTGTACAGCCTGCTTCCCTGTGCCAGAATCCTACTTTGCTGAAAACGGGAGAAGCTGGGATCTGCCTGGTAATACCAAAATAATCAAATCAAATATTACAACTTGGAATTCAAATGAACTGTCCAGGCTACTTCCACAAGCCATTTTTCTTCCAGAAAGCAGCCAAGTTGGGAGTCAAGTGCAGCCATGCCCTGCCCGCTGCAGTGAAGGCTATCAATTCTGAACTTAATCAAATCTGATCTTCCCACAGCCAGGGTAGGGCTTTTTGTCTTGGCTTTTGAAAGCTTTGTGACTTCTAGAGTAAAATATATTTACAGCGCTGAGAAACAGCCTCTTTTTCCTTTCTAAAAGGTCTCATACACTTTTTTTTTT
Source organism: Bucco capensis (assembly GCA_013396975.1). Lineage (NCBI taxonomy): Eukaryota > Metazoa > Chordata > Aves > Piciformes > Bucconidae > Bucco > Bucco capensis. Next base: position 1,121,772 of record VWZO01022872.1, read on the forward strand.
TCATGCCAAACATGCCATAATCTTCTCCTGATATGTTCCTCAAAGGCTCGCGACGGAAACAAGAGTTCACTGCTGGGAATATTTCTGATGTACAATGATCTGTAACCCACAGATCCTAACTAGTTGCACATTATTTAGTTCACATCCATTACAGTTTATAAATTAACTGAGATGTCATTTTCTGTACAAAAAAAAAAAAATAAAAAAAATCAATGCATATTTATGGTTTTTTTTATTCAAATAGATTTTACATACATTTAATCTAGAGACACAATACAAAAATCTGTATAAGTTAGGCAATGCATCACAGGAGTGACCAAAAACTCAACACATTTACCTTGGCAAAATGACAGAACCTATTTCTGCTGGCTGAAAAAATATTAGCTTTTAATGCGTTTATTAATTTCACTAAATGTACTCGAAATGTTTTTCCTTAGCGGTACTCACGATTCCTTTTTGTGTTTCATAGTTGCTCTTATTTATTTTTTCCATTTTGTTTTTACACCAAGGAGACTGCAGTCAAATAACACTCAGCAACTCATTTCCTCTCTTTGGACTGAAAAATTAAACAGATACTAAATTATGACAGTGAATTTAGAAAGGAGGGCTCCAAGGGCTTGAAAGAACATGTCTGAGATAATATGATGCTTCTAAGAATATTGCAATCACATCCAAGCAATCACCGAAGCGTGCCATGTAACTACCTCCTCAGCTAATATGCTTTTTTCTCCGTGATGACTAATCATGTTCTATTAAACAGCGGTAATGCTGGAAGAACTCAACTATACAAGTGTAATGAAGCCAGTATTCTCCCCGGACAGATTAGCTACAACTGATTTGACACATACCATCATAGGAGCTTCAAACCTGACAAACTCTGTGCTTGCTTTTGATTTATGCCGTCAAGCTCTTCAGAGAAGAGAATGAAATCCAGGCGTCGCGTTCGGTAGAGGTGAAATGTACTGATGTGCTTAACTGTCAGTTAGAGAAAGTCACCATCTCTCCTTCCTTCTCCTCTTGCTCACCTCTCCCTCCGCCCCTTCCCTCCACGCTCAGGGAGCCTGCGTCCCCCCGCCCCGGGGACGATCGCTCTCCCATGGTTCCAGTGCCACATGTGGCATGTCCTGCTCAACCCACGCACTCTCGCCTGCTCGTTTCCACCATTCAGGAGCTGTTACTGAAACAACTGCTTTCTCTGCAGCCCCTTTTGCTCCTTCTCATCCCCTTGCGCTCTCCAGACGTGCCATTTCTGGATAGGGCAGGGATGGGCTGAAGGGAAAAGAGAAATGGAGAGTTACCAGACTCACAGAGCAGAGCTGTGATGGGGATGGAGGAATATGAGGCTGCGGATGTAATTCATGTCAGCAAATACACGAGTGAGCTCCTCAGATGATGGTGGGCATCCTTCCACTGCTGTTGTTCCGGTTATTGTTCTTCCTGGACAAGTTTGGTGTGGCCATGAGGACAAAGCGCTCGTCAGGGCAGCCGTACTGGAGGAGAACATCAATGCACTCCTGGCTGGAGGCCTGTCGGGCGTAGGCCAAGGCCGTGTTTCCATGGGCATCACGTGCCATCACGTCGACGCCATACTACAGGAAAAAGAGATGTGTCATTGGAAAGTGTATGCCAACAGAGCATTAAAATAGAGGCATTGGATTTGGAAAGGATAGATCTGAATTTAAGTGAGGATCACAGAATCACAGACTGGTTTGGGTTGGAAGGGACCTTTAAAGATCACCTAGTGAAACCCCCCCTGCAATGAGCATGAGAAGGGACATCTTTAACTAGACCAGGTTGCTCAGAGCCCTGCCCAACCTCACTTTGAGTGTTTCCAGGGATGAAGCATCTACTATGTAGATGGAAGTGGAATGAAGAGAGGGAGAAGAGGAAGCTGGTAGGATACTAGCCTGACAATGTGAGCACAGCAGCACTGAATCACATACGTAAAGGCTTCTATGAGTTAAGTCTCACACATGGAACAAAATTAGCCCCAGTGGTGTTTCAAAGAGGTGTTAGAACTTCTCCTTCCTCATTTCCCACACTGTCCTTTACTTTCCATCAAGCAGCAGACAGATAGAAGCATTTTTTTTTTAATCACAGTCATATCTTTTGAGAGTGGGCAGTGAGGATATCCAAACTCAGGACACCAGCAAGCTCTTTGTGCAATCCTCAGGACTTGGGTGGGGGGGTCTTTCTGAGGGACACAGCCAAGTGAAAGCCAACCCAGCCAGTGCCCTCTCCTGGGCACCAAGTACTTACCCAAATCAAGAGCTGCACTAACACCACATTTCCTTTTCTGCATGCCAAGTGGAGGGCAGTGCGCCCATCACCATCTCCGCAGGTCTCGTTCACCTCTTCCCGAGTCCCGTGGGCGAGGAGCAGGATGACTGTCCGCAAGTCCTCCTCGGCTGTAGCCCTCAGGAGATGCTGGCCCAGAGAAAGCTCCAGGCACTGCAGTGGGGCAAGGAAGAGCTTCTGCTCATATTTCGCACGTATCCAGCGCTCTTTTTCTTCCCTAGAGAAGCCAAAGGAGACAGGTTACTCTAAACTGGCTTTGCTACCTCTAAACAGTGGCAGTTTGGCTACTGGTATGCTAGTAAATGGTGGTTAACCAACAAGAAAATTCCTCCCTTCAAATTTTTGGTAAGAAAACCCTCACAGAAACAGTTCATACAAACCTTATCTTTGCAGTAATACTTGTGTCCTGCATCTCATCATTACTGAGCTGTATTGCTGCAGTGCCCAAGATTCCCCTCGGTGGATGCCATGACTGCAGGGTTGTAAGATCAAGTCTTAAGAAACCCTGGGCTGACTTGAGGGCTGGCCAGAGGCCAGTGCAAAAGCTCTCACCATCATGAAGACCAAAGCCAAAACAGACAGCCTGCTTCCAAAATGTATTACAGAAAGTGCACCAAATTTCTGTATCTAAAACCAAAAGTAACCAAGCATCTGGGCTTGCATTTCAGATAGGAAAGCAAACTCTGCAAGACACAGTCTTGCTTGCAGGAATGCCTTCTCCTTCTACAAGTAGAGTTTCCAGTGCAAAAAGCATAGGGATGGTTCCTTTGTTTTTTCCAAAATGCAAACCACCAAAACAATACTTTGAAGCACCATTTCCTCCTGATATGTCAAAGAACTATCAAAAGCTCTCAGGATGCTATTAGGTTACAGGAGAACAAGGACTACAAACAAGTCCCTCAACTCTCCATTAAAAAAATTACCATACAATTATATGATCTAAGAGATCTAGCCCTAGACAAAGTCCCATTTAGAGGTACCTCGGGTAATCTGTTCAGCCTGTGAAAACCATAGGCATCACCTAAGCCAGGCCACTTGTTACTGGTGACAGATTTTCTCCTCTGGAGCACAAAAGGCAAAGCTCTGTTTACGCCTTTCAGCCGTGTTTACACTACTCCCAGTAATCTAGTGTCAGGTTAGCTCTAATCTGTTTTTAAATACTTATGTAAACAGACCCTTCCAACAGCAAATCTGGATTAGTTTTGCATCATTTCCTGGTACATGTGGAGTGACCTTGCTTTGACCTCCCTGAATGCTTTCAGGCACAGCTTCCCAAAGCATCCCCTTCTCTACCCCATCACAATTTACCTTACAAACAGGTCCAGGGCTTTTTTTCCCCCTACCCCTCGAGAAAAAGTGCAAATAGAAAATTAACACAAAGAGTGAATCATTTGAATCAAACCTTTGAATGACTCCTGCAAGCTAAAAGACACACCAAAATAGCCCCAAACATTGGAGGAGCTGCCAATTAGCCTTTGATGGCAGGATCTGATAAACAGAGTATCATTTCAGGTATTCCAGATGGACAGGAGGAAGAAAAGGACTTCTGTTACTAATGCATTCATAACTGATGGGTTTTGTGTTTGTATTTTTTTAAGGAAAAAACCAAACCAGAATTAGTGCCATGAGGAGGATAAAGTAACACGCAATTATTTACATTAAACTTGCCATTCTTGCAACACTGCAACAGCTCTACTTCCACTAGAGTATCTTCAAGAATTTTCAGCAAGCATCTCATGTGCTTTTTAAAGATGTATAGTGGTATTGAGAATACAACCAATATATCCACTACATGTTTAAAACATGCTGGACTGAAAAATGAAGTGATTCAACCTCTGCTGTTCTACAACAGTGGAAGACATCAGAGCTTAGGGAATTTATTTCTCACATTCCCACACATCCTAATGGTAACATATACCTCAGGTACATAAGTAATACATTTTTTTTTAGCCAAATCAGGAGTCTACAAATGAATCCCCCTCTCTGTCTCAGACCATCATTTGAGTGATAGTAACTTTTGGCTCCTCTCAGAGGCTTGAAGAGAAGTCGTCTTCTGTTTAGAAAACAAGTTGTTTTTATACAAGTCTCCCACTTGTAATTACAATTCACCTTAAATAATAAACAGTGATGCTGTGACATATACTGAAATAGAGACAATAACTGCTGCATGGTGGCAGAGCCTTTCAGAGCTTTGGGCTGCTGCTTTACAAATTCATCAGCACAAATTCTGTATTTGCTGTGCGTTGCATGGGAGCAGCACAAAGGGAATCCTCCTACTCTTGGGAGGCTGCAAGAGAGCACGATAGACACCAACAACTCAATCCTGCTCAGGTTTGTCCTACTGCCTTGAAAAACTGGGAAAAGAACAGAAAACCTCTTTAAAAATAAACCTAACAGGAAGGGGAACATGCTGTCACCTGCATTAGTGATGGAGAGGATGCAAACTGTCCTTCCTTAAGGCATCCTCCTGCAGCATGATCAAGTAAAAGACTCATTAAGGCCCAGCCCTACCTTTAGAGTCACATTAAGGGTTGTGGTGAGAACACAGCAAACACTACAATCAAAAATAAAGGTGTTTTAAAAGCCTCAGACATTTGGGGGCAGCATGTCACTGACATCAGCTACTCTGTGAGATTTAGGTCTTATTCAGCAGTACAAACTGGATGCAAGAAAGACATGTTATTTGGATTTCCTGGTAGAAAACAAAATTTTATCACAGAGTTAAGAGGAAAAGTGCACTTGCCCATGCCTCATGGACAGCCAAAACACAGACTATTTTTCAGTGAGTATTTACAGAGCCAATGTCCACGAACATCCTCCCTATACCTTTGGCACAAACCATTTTCTTTTGAACAGGAAGTCCTGGGGACTTTCCTGGAAGACAGCTTCAGCTCTGCTGCTAGCATTCATCTCAGAAATCCCAACAAGAAGACATAAATACTGTAAGTGTTGCTCTGATGCCCCAGTTTCACTTCTGGGATGCACAGCTTGTCTTGGTTGAGGTTTCATTTCCCCCAAGGAAGGCCAGTCCAAGAGCAGAGTTGTCAGCAGTAGATCACTTAACCTCATTGCTGTTCCCTGGAGGACCACTGTTCACATCCCCTGTTAGCTAATGAGCTAAAAAATGAATTATTGGAGCGGTCAGCAATAAGCAGGAAGAAGAGGCATAGTGTTTCATTTCAGCCAGCACTGACATACCTTTAAATAAATCAACTGAATAAGAGTATGAGGAAATGTGAGGAAGAGCAACTAATCAGGAGAAAGACACTGAACCAATCCCTAAAAATAAAGGAAATGTACACGGGCTAGTAAATATTTCTCTCATTTTCTTCCCTTAGCTGTAATTCTGGTAACTTTCACTCTAAACAACCCCTTCAACAAGAGATTTTCAGTTGTAGCTGTCAAAGCCAAAGCAAGATTCTTTTGTTGAACTTTTACAATACAGTAGAGTCCTCTTCTCAGTACCAGATTAAAGCTAACATGCTGGAAAGGCAGTAGCATCATGTGCTCAGATGCTCCTGATGATACTTAATACTGGAGAACATGTGAGCTGCCTCTTCTTCATGTGCACTACAATGACTTTTCTTCAGTGATTGTGCTAGCTGCTGCTTTTCTATGCTTTTGCACAGAGGAATGAATAGATGATACATTCCTAGATAAACTCAGAGAAACAACAAAAAAATACAGTTATAAGATCACACTTTCTTTGAGATACTTATCTCTGAATCAATGCATGCAAATCCAGACTGCTGATACAAACTGCAAACCTCATTGGTTATACAAGGGCCAAATATAACAGCAGAAGACTGCAAAATACTCTATGGTACCAGAAGAGGAAGGAGTCACTTTTCCTTGGCCAAGAAATACCACCAAGCTCTTTGCTCTTGCAAGAGTCTCCATCACTAGTGAGCTTTAAGTACACACAGTGGTGTGAATAATTGTAGAATCATTATGGTTGGAAAAGATCTCTGAGGTCATTGAGTCTAACTGTCCACCTAACCCTACCATGAAATCTATGCCACTGCAATGACACTGTACATAGATAAAAGATTATTAGAAATAGATGAAGATTTCAGTTCTCAGTTTATTTTGATCTAATTATGTGCTTGCTTCTCAAGATAATGTCCAATTATTTAAATTACTCTGCCAGCCACATCACATCATTATTATCTGGAAATATAAACAACAGACACTGTAAGGGGGGAGGGCTAACTAGGTAGCATAAGAGAATACAAAAAGCAGATCTGCTTAGAGCACAGCTTGCTCCAGAAGGTACACTACCTGTGGGTTTGCACCAGAGATGCTCATTTAGGAGCCCACATCCTACGCAGCTCAGGCCCGTAAAGTGCATCATGTGGCTCTCCCATCTTGGTTAAATGTGTGTGGTTTTACATCTGACAAATCTGAGCAGAAGCCTTAGAATGCTGCTATCAACTCTCCATCCTACTCCTCCTCACTCCTGTTCACCTCTGCCTTCAACTTCCTTTGTCCCTCACATATACTTGGCAGAGAGGCATGAAAGACAAACACAAAAAGGATGTGCAAGGAGGAAATAAAAGCCATGTTCATCCAGTGACTCAGAATTGATGGAGCAGGCAACAGCATGCAGATACACAGCTCGACAACTTGCCATCAGAATTCCACAGCTCCAGTGCAAGAGCAGCCTTGTTCTTACCACAGCGATAACAAGGGTGACAAAAGTGTTGTGTCACTTGCTCATTATCTAAAATTACTCACCATTTGGTAAAAGGCTCAATGAAATTTTGAAAGGCTACATTTTAAATCATAATGGACAGCAGGTATTTACCATGGCAGAGCACTGCTTTCCCACCATCTGAAATACAAGCAGGCTTGGTGCAGGCATTTTGAAGTTTTACCCTCTACACCTCCAACAACACTAAACACCTCTTGGATTTTTCTCTCTTTTCTTCTCTCTTGCTAAAGAAAATAACTCTGTAACTGAGGCAGCCTCTGAAGGGTCTCTCTAGCATTGCCATGCCAGGTGCCATGCCCATGTGTTGCCATTTCTGGTTGCTCACTGAAGTACAACTGCTTAACGCAGGAGTAACTTGGCCCGCTCAGCAAGAGCACAGCCAAATTTTCTCTCCTGTTGGCCAGCTGACAAGGTTAATGTGTCTCGTCCAAGAAAATGAAGTAAATCTAACCCCTGTACCTCCCAAAGTCCTGGAGAGTCCCAGAATGTGTCATTAGCTTCGTGGTCCAGCATGCAGGAAGCATGCATCACCTAATGACCAGCGCTGGGCAGCTGACTGTGCTGGGGCTTGGCGTTTAAACAAAGCCTTCGCGATGACCCCGTGCGCATCCGATAAACCGCACTGCTTTGGATTGAGCCAGCAATGCAACGTTGGGATGGGTGGAAGAGAAACATTGGGAAGGAGGGAGAAGGGATTGAAATGTTGGGAAAGGTTCATGATGTTTTTAATTGCAACTAGCAAAGGGGGGAGAAGAAGAGAAGGCAAGAAGAAAGGGCTAGCAGCAAGGAATTTCCAAAGTGTCTTCCTGCCCCAAGCAAAGCAGGAACTGGGAGGAGAGGCATGGAAGAGGAGTTGGGAACAATATGCTGAGAAAACACAGGGGCTTCCTCTCTCTGCAGGAGAAGACCCCAGTCTATTGCAAAGTAAGTGCTTAGCAGTTGACTGCTTCCTAGCATGCATGCCTTCTCTCCCTGGCTGCGTTGCTAAGGGGGAGATGCACAAGCCCACCAGGGATATATAGGTCCCTGGCAAACAAGAGGGCTCCAGACAGCAAACAAAGACCGATAGGTATTTATTCCTTAATTACAAAAAGCTTTTAAGAAACAAGCCACTGTAAATCCCGCCTGCTGAGGAAAAGGACCAAGATTTATGCCTGCTGGGGCAAAGAGGAAATAAATATCTTTCTGGCTTCTGATCAATATTATGAGTGTTTTGCCAACCTACAGGGTGTTTTATGAGCTGTAAGGACAGAAAGGGATCATTAATAATTAAATAAAGTCAACCTATTAAGCTTATTACTTCTTACAAGTTAAACATCCCCGATGGACGAAGACTAGCCCCTATAGGGAAGCCACAGATAAGCCAACCCACGTCTTGTCTTGGACTCTGGACCAGGGCTCTCCAGGTGGGCAGCACAGTAATCCATCTTGGAAGCGATGTTAATTCCTGTCTTTGCTGGGGAAGGAAAGACAACGTTCTATCTGCTGTTAAACCTGCACATTTTTGTCCACCAGCAAGGAGAGACAGACAATTCAGTGCCATAAAAATATGCCAAATTTAAGTTACTTCTCTTACCTTCAGATCTGTTAATGGAACCAAAACATAACACCATCCCCAAAAGACACAAAGGCAGCTTTCCATCAGAAACATGCTCTAAGCCCCTCACACTATCAGGGAGCTGTTTTCTGAAGCCCCGAGGTCAGGATCTTCTCCACCATCAGCTCTGCTACTACATTTTCCAGTTTTCCTTTTATAGCTGTGTTTTTAAGGGAGAAAAAAGGTCCTACTGTGCATGACAGACAAGAGATCACTCATACATGCAAAGCTGAATGTGCTTCTCAATCTCGTCATGTCTCGCAAGACACCAGTATAATTGTAATCTGGGTTCAGTGGAGCTTCTCCACTTTCTTTGCCCTCTCTTCTGACAGCATCCCCCTATACAGGACTCCAAAAAAAGCTGCTATTTCTGCACTTTCTGCTTATCCTTCCAGTGATGCCATGGAGTAACCAGCAGCACTCCCTTAGGTGTTAAAGACACCTGTGGGATTTATTACTGCACAACATTAATTACCAGCCTGGCCGAGACACCAGGGCTTCTGACTTCAAGCTTTTGAGATAAATATCCTGCAACTGTGGGCTCTGATATCTCATGTAAAATTGCAGCAAACTTGTGTTTTCGTTGCACTCAATCTAATACTTTTTAAGGTATACTTGGTAAAATACATCACACCTGAGGTTTACTCCATATAAAGTTAAGCAAAAGCTGTGTGACCTACAATGGCAGGGAATACTGCAGATACTCAGAAAAGGCTTATTATGTTGAGAATAAAGATTGTGTGACGACTGTAAGCCCTGAAAGCTGGTTAAGTCTTTTCTCAACACAAAACCAAGCTTTTTTTGTTCCGTGCAACTATATGAAATGAAAAACAGTCCCTAGAGATTTAACAAAAAGCTTGCAGAATGCCTCAAATTGTACTTTTCCACTAACCCTAACAGCCCCAGAATTTTTTTTAAACAGCATTGTCAGCAACATTTAGGAGGAAAAAACCCTCCAACAATGCTGAACTCTAAGGATTTTAGACACTCAGCTTGGTGAAAACAACTGAAAAAGCACTGTGAACAGTGGAGAAAGATGAGTTTCTGCTAAGATGTGCAAGAAGAGACCTTGTGAGAATCTGGAATGCAACAGCCATGAATGACTGCCCCCTTCCACCCACCCTCTGCTGACCAACAGAGAGTTCATCATCAGATTCATTTTACCTAGATACTGATGTACAAGCATATAAACATCCCTGTAAAATTTAACCCAAAATACATCACTAGACTGGCAACCAAAAGAAAAGGCTAATAAAAGTAAGTTATCACTGTGTGATTCTAGGTACTTATTTGTACTGCTTCCATTTCTTGGGTGATCGACCTCAACACTTGGGCATACTACAAATATCACCTAAAACAACCCAAAAGGTGCTCTACAGCAGTTGCATGGAAGTGCTAAAAGCAAAGAGTATTTTTGCTTCTTGCTTGTTACATTACATATACACGGAGATAATAGTAATTGCAAACGTGTATCTAATGCATTTCATTATTTATGTGTAACCACACTTAATCTGATGTCTTAAGTGTATAAATCAAATTGCATTGTGCCAGTACTTAAACACAGACTGAAAATTTCAATTTATAATTTGATATACAGTCAGTCAGGTTGAAGATTCCATTGATTTGCAATTTGTTAACACTAACTTTCTCCTATAGGAAGGCTATAATAAATGCAATACTTTTAAAATATAGCTTAAGATATCATTGCATACTTCCCTCCCTTTTTTTTTTGGTTAAGGAAAAAATATGAAAATTCCATTTGAAATCAATTTTTACACAAAACGGGGCAGTATTTTTTAACAGACAATAGAACTATAAGTGAACTAGTAGGAAATGCTTTGTGGAAATAAAAGTAGTCTGTTATCTTGGTTATTCATGTCTCTAAATCTGGCTTTTTTCACCCCAAACCAGGCTTCTGCTTTCATATTCATATAACAGGAAGCTCTTGAGCTCTCTCGCAGTACTCAAAGGAGGGGAGGGGGGAAGTAAACTGGAAATATTTCAATGCATAAATCTCAATAATCTGTGCCAGGTGAGAGACAGAGCGAGGTAGCCAAGTGAGTTTCCCACAGACCCTGAGTAATGTGGCATGTAACAGGGAGGTACATCAGTGATGTGCTTTGCAGCGGCTCCTCCCGTGATGCGACTATCACAGCGCATTAAGGATACCATAACAGTCGCTGATGTGATCTGCTTTGGAACGGATCACATCATAAACAGATGAGAGAAGAGAAATGGAGCTTCTCCTCTGCTCCTAATGCTGTAAGGTGGAGAAGTAGCAAAACGATGAGTGCACCAATGCTTTATAAATAACGGGGGGGGGAACCCTCTGAAGTCTACCCAAAGGGCTGACAAACCTGCAGTGGAGACGTTAGAGATCTCCAATGAGAGCTTACTTAGCACACAAAGATGGCTTCAGTGATCCAAAATGGCAAAGTATGCTGTGGACTGCAGAATGGGAATATAACCTTTACCTGAGGATCAGGAACTGGCAGAGGACAGTCTGATTACAACACCTCACAAAGACCTTCAAAGACTTTCTTGACAATTGTGATCCTTTGTTACCAGTAACTCCTATAGTTTGTTTTACAAGGAAAAACAAAAGCCCTTTCAGGAGTCTTTATATTATCTTAATCCTGGCAGAAGCAGTAAGATGATACTCTTTGGAGTATTTGGAAAAAAAATCTCCCAACATTACAGTGAATTTCTATAAGACATAAAGGAGAAAACACAAGTAATAAACATTGTATTTGAGCATAGACTTTGAAGAAGAGCACCAAGCAAATAAAAACAAATGCCTTCTCTGCAAAAGTCAGTAGTAGAAAGCAAGCACATTTGCTGCTGAAGGTCTAGAGGACTGGAAAGCAGCCAGACAATCCCTGTGGGCAGCATCTCTGTGATCCACATTCTTCAGATGCTACAGGGACCTCTCCACTGCCCAAATGTTCCCTAGTGAATTGGAGTTCTTCTCTCTGCTCCCTTTACTTCCTGATGTCTTCTCATTGGCAATTTCAATATATCCCATTCTCTCTTATTCCTCTCTGACACATTTTCCCTTCCACACCAACACACCTTTCCCTGTTCCACTACATCACCTCTGATGGTTACTTCTTCAGCTGCTTTGGCCACCTCTTACATCTCACCAATGCTAAGGAATGAAGAAATCATTAACATCATCAGGCTCTTCCATTAGTCACATTTTTGCAATCACTATTTTTATTTAGTAGAAATGCTGCCTGTCTTGGCAAGTTAGATCTCCTGAAGTATTCTTTTTCTGTTCAGCAAGAGATGGAACTTCCCTTTACCCCCATTTTAGTGGGCTACAGGTGTTGAATGTCTTTCTAAAACCATAAAGCAGAATTAGTTAAAAAAAGGCTGTTGGTAGATCAGCTCACATTTCTGAAAACGCGAAGGAACTAAATGGAATAACTAAGACTAAAAGAAGATAAAGACTTGAGAAAACCTCAGTAGTTAACATCCACAGAAATCCAGGAAGTTTCCACTGTACCTAAGAAGTGAAACTTTTAGTGTTGGGCTTTTTTGTGTACTTTCAACAATGGGACACGCAACACTGGGGTTGCCCAAATGTGCCCCAAAAGGCGAGATCAGAAATGGACTCAGCTTTCAAAAGACATTTGAGTGCTCAGGTACTGCTGAGGCATTCCTAATTGCACACCTCTGCCTATTAATCATTTGCAAACCTTTAGGCTTTTATGATTTACAAGCCATACGGTTGGTGCTTAACAGTGGGAAACCCACATAAAACCTGACAGCAAAGAAAATCTGCACTGGAGACACCTGCCAAAAGTGACAGCAAGTTCCACTTTGAGAGCACCTCCGGAAAGAGGTGTGCAGGGATTGAAAAGCCATGTGCCACAATTAAAGGCAGAATTGAGGAATTAAAACCTCTTGCCCTAGTGCTCTCAGTGCATAAGTGCCCTCTCTCTTTCAGCTACTTCCCTGCAAATCACTCTTTAGGACACATTTGGAAATTATTTAAAAAAGATAAAATATCCCTAATCTGTTACCAATTAGAAGAAACATGTGAATATTATTTTCTAATTTGTGCCTCAATCTTAAAAGCAAAGTCACTGAAATAATTACATGGGCTCCTGAATATTTCTATTGTGCTCCTGAAGAAAAATAAATAGTGGGTATGTCCTCTCTTGTCCGATATGCCCCAAGGCTGAATGTATCAATAAGTACATCAAAGCCCTGAAAGTGAACTGCCAAAAAACCTGTAATTTCTGGTTTGTGGCAGCTGCTGCCCAAGGGCTGCCAAACTGATTAGCTACCTCCTAATGGTCTTTGTGCAACTTGGGTTTGCAGCAAGGAGGTGGGAAGAAGGAACAAGCCAAGGAGGATAGAAGTTGAATAGTAAACACACAGTGCTCAAGTTGCCCACTGCAGAAGTGACCAATTTCCAGCTGGCTGTTGATGTACAATGTCTAAGCCAGGATTTAACAGAGTGGCAATGCAGACTTCTTTTTAAAACCCAGACGCGGTGTGACTTGAGTGACTAACTCCTGAAAATTGGTAATTTCCTGGTGGTTAGCAGGAGAAGGTCTGCCAATGGGAAAGAAGAAGCTGCTAATAAATTTATAGTGCGTTATATGCCAATTAGACCCCTTCAGCCCTTTAAGAGGCAGCACCACCAATCAGGTTATCACTCCACAAATGTACTCTTTAGAGCTGATCTCATCACAAATCAGTCCTGCATTTAAAGTGCAATTCTCATTAGTATTACCCAGGAATGGACTCGTGAAACAATGCAAGTGGGTATTTTTCTTCTCCCCTCTAAGCATCCTTCCCCAACGCCTTGTGCACAGCTCTTCTCACACACACACAGTCACGTCGGAACTTCAAATGGTAAATAATCATTTTGAATACCACATTAATTCTGCATCAAACCAGATTTATTACACACGTCATACCTGGGAGCTTCACCGTCATTCACAAGCCAACCGTGAATCTCTTCGTTAAATTACATTCTTGTATCTGACCATGCACCATGCAATAGTCTATCAATACTGTGACTAGGAGCAGATCCCTCGGCTTTCCCACCCCATGACATCCACAAGTGCTAAGACACCCAATGCTGCTTATTCAGGCATTCAAGAAAAAGGAAAAATACAGAAGCAGAAATAAATAAGCAGTTTGTGGTGTTTAGCATCTTCAGTATGTCTACTTTAAACCTCTGGTCACAGCTTAAACTACATCTTGCTGCTTATAGTTGGTGTAAGTAACACCAGGTTTTGGATGATTTGCAAAGGAAGTTTGCCTTCATTTTCTGCTGAACAAGGCTAGAAACAGACTTTAGTTTCAGCTTTGTAGCCTATGGTGGTGAAAAGATGCCTGCTACTCAGGAATACAAGGCAACTGCACTCACTAGTAATGCATTTTCCTTTTCTTTTTATTCTCAAGCTAGGTTCAAACCTTGGAGAAGCACACCCAGAAACCTGACAAAATCCAAGGTGGCCTTCGCATATTTTGATTCAAAATTACTTCAGATTTGTTCTGATTGAGCTTTTAGATTTGCTCTCATCAGCTGCCACAGCATGAGCACAAGTAGCAGATAAATATCATATGATCATAGTTGTTTTGGCTCTGAGCACTAAGAGATGTTCTTTTGGGGGCTCAGGAAAAGGGTCACAGGATCTTCTGAGCTTGTGACGAGAACAACAAACTACAATAGTCTTTAATGGTGCTTTGTCCTCCTCCTCCTCCACTGGGATGCCCAAGAGCATCAGCACATGGTAACCAGTGCTGGAAGCTAAACTCACTGCACTTCCTCAACAGACATAACACCCATATTACATGGCTATAAGGAACAGGAGCTCCCCAGTGCAAGAATTAACAAAACAACCTTCACTTCCCTGATCCCTCTCCTGTGCAGCCAGGTAAGACCTTTTTTTAGCCACAGTAGGACCACATTTTACTCGCCAAACCGTCCCTGCTCATTTTAAATTTTGTGGAGGCTCCTCACAAAACCAAAACAAAACCCTTAGGAAAAGCAGAGTGCGATGCCTCAAGCCTTGGGCTGTCACCTGCATCTTATTTCTACTTAACCTCTTAAATAACATTGGAATTCACATTGTCCCCTGATGGGCACCGTAATGAGAACCACCTGTCAATCACAGCTCCATTAGCCTGGACAGACTTTCACTTCCTGAAACAATTTATTGGATTCCCAGAAGCGAATGGGCCTTCTTCCTTTTGAGTCATGTTTTTTGGGGGAAGCTATTCAGCGGGAGCGGGTCTCCCTTCTGTTCCTGCTGAGAGGTCATTGTTTCCCCTGTTTGCTCATGAAAACAGTTTCCTGAGTTGACCCACCTCTTCTTGTCCCAGGCAGGCCGAGTGTTTGCCAAAAACTTCTTTGGACTGCTCAGTTCACCGGCGTTATACAAAACCCACCAGCTGTTTCCAGCCACTGGGGCAGGGGAAAAAGCCAATTGGACTGTTAACTCCTTCCCAACAAAAACCCTCAGCAGAAGGAGGGCTGCTTGGGTTGGGTAGTTGGGTTGCATGTGGAGGGCTGGAGGGGTGCAATCCTCTCATCCTTATGGCACATGAGCAGGACTCTGAGGTTGCTCCTTCTTACTTAGGAGAGAAATATTTGCTCTCATTTAGCGTGAAAACTAAATATAATTTTGTCATCCTCTTCCTTTCCCTTGTTACACTCAAATTGCAGCTTTTAGAAAAATCTTACTAATGGAGGCTAAAACCACTTTCGCCGAAACATTATCTTTAAAGGAGTATTTTCATTTCCCTGAATGTGTGCAGCCCTTATGAGGTTCATTTGCAATGTGCCTCTCTGTTTTGATGAGATAATAAAATGTGTTTTATTTAAAAATGTTTCCATTTTCCCCCAAAGGAATTTAAATGGTCAGTTAATCTTTCTGCTTCAGAACAACCCACTGAGTAAATAAGAGAGGGCTCAAGATTATGTAAACCAGTATTTTTTTCATTCTAACACTGGTTTTGAAGACTAAAATACAACTATACCTGAGCATCAGCTGTATGCCCTTTTAGTATAAATCAGTTTAACTTTTAGCCTGGGAAAGAAAAAAAATGGAAACAAGATGATAGTTATCTCTAGCCTTCTGTGATTCTCAAGTCAATAGTAAATGGGGGGACTCATTAGTGCCATAGTGATCCAATCAGGATGAAATTATGCAGTCATGTAAGAAATAATATCTATTAGGCTAATTTAATCAACGAATACTTTACAGATGAATTAGAATGCAGAATCCAATTATTTCAAACATTTGGACTGTCAGCCGCTGTGCTTCTGAAGCGGTGGAAAGGGAGAAAAGGAAAGTTTAAGGATCCTTTTCAGATGAGGGTGGCTGGGCTATATTTATAGTAGGAGAGCTTCTAACAGCAGAAACCTGACAACTACAATCAGCACCTTCCCAAGCTCAGAGGGCTCCTGCCCAGGCACCTCTCATCTAATCCCTCTTCTGGCTCCTGGGGCACCTTCCTCTGCGATATTGGTATGGACAGCTTGATTTGCTGTTTTCAGGGGCTGATGATTACTGTCTGAAGTCGTGATAATTTCCCCTTGCCACTCACCCTTTTAAAATTGGAGGCTTACACTCTAATTACAATGGGGTTTTTTTTAATTCTGAAGTGAAGAAGTGCCCCTGGATTGGTGCAGAATACCCTGGTGCTGCTGAACTCCATTGGTTGCACATAGTATTTATTCCCCTTGAACATGAGGAGCTGGCTTTACAGTGCCAAGTGAAGGGAAATGGTACACACATAATTACAACTAGAAGGGGAAATTAGTTTAAAATGCAACTTGACTCAAATAGGAGATGACAGAAGAACTAAGGGCTACACATACACACAAATCATATCTTTGATCCAGCGTGACTCAATCTCTACTTTGCTGATGTTTTGTCAGATCACAAGAAGATCATAATACTCACCAGAAGGCTATCATTCCTCCACCAAGGAGACTTTTGGACTGAGTCCTAGCCACAGAATAAAGGCACAAGAAATCCCACATCCATTGTCTCTCCATGGAGAATTTTCTTCTGAATCCATAGGAATTGGCTTCTCATAAAGAAATACAACAGCCACTCTAAGGCTGAGAAGTGACTGTGAGAAGTCTCCTCATCACCTTTGCAGTTTAAGGTGAACTCAAGTCTCTCAGCACTTCTCAAGACACCACAGGTCTACAGAGGTCAGTCTCATCACATGGGGCCTGCCCATTGGATTTATCATCAGAGCAGTTATTTCAAGAACTGAAGATGGCAAATAAGGATGTTTTGCTCAAGTCTACAGGATAAAACAAAGAAGACTTTTTTCCCCCCTCTCTCAACATTAATAGATAAGCTACTCTTGAAAGCTATTACTAGCTTGTACAGAAGTAAACAAGGCTACAAGAAAGTGACAAAGTCATTAAATGTCTCCTGGACTATCTTCCACAAAGACCTCAATGAGCTTCACACTGCAGCTTAAGCTAAAAAAACTCCTGTCATTCTGTTGGCTTAGGTATTTCTCTGGAATATTTAAGCAATATCATGAAGAACACAGAAAACCTTGCACAGATCTGCAACAACACTGCCCTGTAAGGTCTGTGCAGCCATTCCCAACATACCTGTGATCCAAACATTTTTCTGCCCTGTCATCTGAAGCGGTTAATGGACTCTCTCATTGACTGGCTCTTGCTTATTTAAACATTTAATGCTCTTCTGATGCCCAAATTATGCCTGTTTCATGTGATGGATTAGCACAGAATACAGCAGTGACAATTTTCTGCAATCTGTGGAATATCAAATTTTGATTACTTCAGGAGGAAAAAGTAAAGTTGTAAGTAAACTGTTTTGATTGATAAGGAGCAGAGGAATACTTAACACAGTGGTTCATTGGAAGCCTTGATGAATGCCTGGCAGGACTGTGATGAGTATCCACAGAAGACATGCAATAGCTCTAAGGAAGATTTAAGATATTTATTGCTCAAATAAAACAAAACCAAGTGAGATGAGTAGGTGAAGTGGCACAGGGAGATTGCAATCTGTTGATCAAGACCAATTGCAATTCTAATTTTTGCAGAGCAAAAACAAACTAATTTTCCAGCTTGCCTACAGAACACTTGAGAGTTATTTTAGGAATTTCAGACAATGCTCTTCTTCAGTGAGGAACAGAGGACCATTCCCCAGATTCAGGTCCTCATAGCAGATTATCTTCTAGTTAATGCTGGAACTTGTTCTGCTTTTGGGCTGCAAAATATTTAGCAGTACTCTTAAAAGATAAAGATACAAGATCTCCATGGGCCCTGCTCCTTCCTGCAGTAGCATTTCCTGCTATAAGACTATTGATTTCAAGCTGAGAAAGGTTTTCCAAAAGGAGCACCTGCTGCCTGCAAAAGTTTGTATGCACTGATGTCTATTAGTACTAACTCTTGCTCCAAAGCAAGGTATAGAGCTTCTCTGAAGAGACAAGCTGCTTTCTTATCAATTACAAGTCTCTCTTATTCAGGGCTTTGAGAGCAATAACATGTCAACAATCCTTCTGTGACTGCAGAAGCTGGTGTGACCCCTCCACTCTGAAACAATTGCTGAACTGCATCTTGGTGAATATCCCTAAAGCTCTCCCTGACTGCGAGCAAGGAAGGGGCTTTGTATTGAAAGCATCTTCCTCCAACAGTTCAGGCTAAGGGAACTTTCTGAGAGATGTAAGGAAGAAAAAAAGTCATCAGTGAAGAGTATAATGCATTTGAAGGGAGGGTTGCATCAGAATAACCTTCTCCTCCTTCAGAAAAGGAAGCTTACCTGAGGCCACAGTGTTGTTTTGCTACTAGAAAAGGCAGTTACAGTTTGACAGTGAAGAGAAGCAAGTTTTTATTTTCAGTTTACTATTACTAGGTGGGGTTGATGGATGCTTTGGACAGAAGATTCTGAAAGGAGGTTTTGTGACTCAAGATGATTAAAACAGTTGTTTTGAGTGGAGTTTGTCTAATCTGAAAAGAAGTGGGGGAGACTCAAACTAATCCATCAGCAATCCACCAGTGGCAGACAGATGCACTGATGGGAAAGGACAGCTTTGCAACAGGTTCAAAAATCAAAGTGCAGTAAAACTAGCTAACTGTCATGTGTTGTTGAAAATGCTGCCTGAGAGCTACAAATATACTGGTGGTTTTCAGCTTTTCTAGCTTACCTACTCCAAGAACCAATATGTGGTGTGATGGGAACATAAGGGGCTTTGCTGGCGCTCCAAGGTGGATAAAGAAGAATCTCCTAATAAAATAAGTAATGCTTACAAGAGTATTTGCAGGCTGAGAAGATGGTGGCTTTGGAGGATGCTTTGGTATTTCAGATACAGAGTAGAATCCAATAGCTGACTACCAAAACACATCATGCAAGAACAAACACTAGGGACCTGTTGTATTCTCCGCAAAATGCTTGGGTTTTCCGGGGCTCTTAGGCTGGGGTTACCACACATCTCAAATCACATGCCTTCTGCTAAAAATGTTCAGGATGAGATTCTTAAACTGGATGTAATCAAACTACTTTGTCTAGCATAAAAGGTTCTTCTACCCTCAAAAAAATTTACTGATTATTCTGAGATCCAAATGTGACAGACCTAGATGGTTATTCTTTATGGCTTTTATAGTGAAAAAAAATCCTTCTTATTACTGATGTGATCTGGGAAATTTTGCATTTTCCATCTGACAAAAGCCAAGCAGCTCCCACAAACAGTTGGAAGGAGGTCTATCACATTTCTGAGATTTTTTTGTAAGCTCCTGGATCAGGCCAGAAAGGATGGACCACTGAGAACTGCTGGGTCAAACCTTAAATCACATCTCAGTGGGGAACTGAGCCCAGTCCTGCCCTGTCCAACCATGCCTGGTGAGCTAAGTGCCAGCAGTCCCAACAATCCCACTCTTTGCTTGCAGTTGATCTTTTGGGAATTGCTCTGTTTCTGGGAAATACAATAACCTGGCAGCTACCTCGAATCCTGCCTGGATGCTTTGAAAAAAGCTATTGCTCCCTTAGAGATCAAGTGGGCAGCAGCCCCTTAACAGGAACTGGTCTATGAGCTACCACCACATGCCTAATTAATGACCCTGCCGGTCGCAGCTGGAAGAGCTGAGCTGGGGGTGATTAATTAAATTAGCTGGCAGAGGAAATTACAGTGGAAAAGCCAAAGTTTGATTGCTCCATAATTAACCGCAGTGCAAATAATATCTGCATCTATAACTTCCAGCGATGAGATCAGAAGCCAATTGAATTTGGCACTGATTGAAGCTGTAAATATCCTGTGGTGAAAAATGATAGGTTTGTTCTGAAGGCAAAACTTAGAGAAATGGACATCCAGTGGATGCAAAAGGGGAGCATGGGACACAGGAGGAAAGAGCATTGGAATTACATCTTGATTTCAGCTGATCTCTGTAGTCTTCTGGAGTGGTGGTGGACTCAACATGAAACAGAAAGAAATACTTAAAAAAAAATAAATAAATCTGCCATAGTCTGGGAAGTAAAGGCCATCTAGATCATCTGGTTCCTTGCCTTGCTCTCCATCACATTCATGGGGGGGGATTCATTGCTTTCCCTGGGAGATGACTGCACAGCTTACAGTACCTAGTTCAAACACTTCTCAATTTCATTCCCTGCTCCTAGGAGTACTTTCTGCAACTACAAGAACCCATTTTTCCAAGGAAACCAATTTTCTCAATGCTTGTGAATCCCCCCATCCCCCCCCAATTACAGTTTCATTGAGACACCCCCTCAAATCTCCTCCTGAATATACTCACTAAAGAGTTGGAATCTTTCTTCTTGTTCTTCTCCAAAATTCCTTCTCATATTTTGGCAAGTTATGGTCATGCCACACAGCCACCTCGATCCCTGTATCAAACTGAATTATTGAGTCTTTTCCCACTTTCACTGCTGATGTAGCTCTGGCTTAAAGGAAGCTCAGATTTTTAACAGGTGCTCAAGATGCAGAACCCCCTAAAATGAGCCAAATTTTATTTGCACATTTTGCAAACTGTTATCCAATATACTCTTGGATAAAAATGGTATATTCCAGAATTATTATTTTTTGTTAAGCGGAGAAATTAATTTTCCTGGATGTTGAACTAATAGCTAAAGGGCAATATGTAAATATAGGAACAATATTTAATATTTTATATATTGTTTTGCTCAGGTTGATAAACTATATGTTTGGTAAATATATACATCTCAGATAAAACTACTTCTCAAGATTCCAGTAAAAACCCAGAATCAAATACTCTTGAGGCCAGCAAGAATTGGATGTTAGGCCCCAAATCACACTGCAAACTCTGAGAAAGCCTGAATGCAAACACTTCAAATGAGAGCTGATTCCTGGGTTTGGGCCAGGTGGTATAATTCAGTCTATTGCTTTCTGTGGAAAACTAAGGCTGTACCTATACAGGCAAATAAAGAGGTGCAATAGGAGCAGCTGGTGCCAAGGACCCTATATAATCTAGGGGTATTACCTTTGGTTAATTGATCAAACATTTGATCAATCAACATCAAACATTTCCAACTATACAAGAGGTTCAAAGCACCTTGAGTTGGCCTCTTATGTTCAAAGTAGAGTCTGTAGCAGACTGGATGCATGTGGAACTTCCAGATGAGTTTCTCCAAAGGGAATCCAGTTTGTGTGGACCAAGACCATCCTGTGAACCAATCTAGTGCCTTCTCCTGCTCCAGACCAAAATACTTGTGTAGATATCGGCACCTAATTTGCAATCCAACCTTCCTCACCAATCCTGCTGCCTTGCACTGACTGGTACAGACGAGCCCATGTGAAAGCATATTACATTTTCTCTATTGGCATGAAAACAAAAGTGTATTTTCATTTCTTGTCAACTCCTCTCAGAGAACCCAGAACAGTCATAAAAAGTCTGAGAAGATCTCTCAAAGTGCATTAATAAACAGCACAGTTATTGATTGCTGTCATAGAAAATAGGCATATTCAAATTTACAAGCTACCCTGCCCACATGCACACTGTCCATTAAAAACTGCTTGACAAATTATTCTCATGATTAACTGGAGACTTAACCAGTTTCCCTGCAGAGGAGCCAGGCACTGCATCCCATTCCTCTCCTCAGAAACACATGGTCCTATTCTTGTTCTGTGACCAGCAACTCGGGTGTATTACACATCTTTCTGTAAGAGAACAAGCTCTGTCTATTTAGCCCAAGTTATTTGTCTCTGATCTGAGGAATAACTTTTTCTACTTTTTTAAAAAAATCATCACTCTTGTGCTGTCAAGAATATTTTTTGCTTTACCCTGAAAGCCTTCCCTATAGACTGGGTTGATTCCTGTGTGTCTCACTACAGCAGGGAGATGGTCCACCACATCTCAGCTGTTCAAAATACAAACCAAACCTCTCTCCCTGAGGATGTCACATACACTTGCCTCCTAATACAGTATCATGTTTGATGTTGGTCATTTTTTGAAAGGTATATTCCTTGCATAACTGAAACATCCTTTCTGAAGTTTACAGTAAAAGATACATTATGAAATATGATGCTTTTCTCTCTTACTCCATGTTTGAACACGTACATAGCACCCACCAAGCTGTATGGCTCCACAGAAATGCAAACTTGGTAACAAATGCCAGTTAAAACATTATATTTGGATGTACATTAATTTCATGAGTCCATAACTTTATCAGAAGAATCACTTTCTGGACACTTTCTTCTCTCATTGAATTTCAAGTATTCCCATTGCACATTCTGCCCATCCCTAAGTCTCATCTGCTTCTTTATGCCTCCTTGCCAAACACCTCGAGACTCCTTGTAAAACCACACTGTGGCCTTAAAAAAAATGCAAAATATTGGTGACTTATTTGTAACAGAACAGCCACCAGTCATACTCTGCATTTAAAAGGGACCTTCAGCAGCTCAGTTTATCTATACTCCAAGTATGTTTCATTGAGGCACCAGCAAACCTGTGTGCCAGGTTCATGCTGCCATATGGGTCCCTGCGCTCATCTGCCACAGGCAAGCGGCTTCACAAAGACTAGGTTTTGAAAGGACATGAATTAGAGAGGAATTCCACAGCATAATTAAGAAATGTTCCCCCTTTCCCCAATTTTAAATTCTCTGTTGGCTTTAATTAACTTGCCCTAGAGCAATAAGCCAAGCAATGAGGTTGGTGAACTCTTAAAAGTATAAAGCAAGTTGTCCCTGCACAGCTCCTACCCCACTCATATTGCAAGCTATGGGATATTTGGGTTTTTTTCTTTCCTCTCCCCTTTTTTTTTAAATCTGGATCTTTATCATGTAAACTCAGCAGTGTTTTACAGCCTGCAAAATGCTAGTGCCAGTGGATTTCTATTTAAATAAGAAAGTGAACAAGAAAAGATCCAACCACATTATAATACAACATAAGACTTACATTACACCCTAGGAGGGAACGGATGTTATTTCCAGAAGTGACCTGATAAGATGAATGATTTCACTATGTGTCTGAAAGGAGTCTGATCATCAGCTAGAACATGAGCAGCTCTTCTGAGCACCACAGCCCATTGGCACATTGCAACTCATGGTCTATGTCCCTCCACAGGCAGGAAAGCTGTCCTCTTCTACAGATTGCAGTGAAGAATACTGGCCAGCTCTACTGAAGGCAGAAGGGCTCAACCTTTCTAGGCTCACAAGTACCTGATGATAGGAACAGCAAGGAAAAGCTGTGTGCAATAAACTCGTGCTGCACATAGTCACCCTGTGCACAGGTAGAGGACTGTACATTTCCCAGAGACTGTGGGTTATCTGTATCCATGCAAACCTCTTGCAGTGTGCATATAGCACTCCAGTAAATCCTTGTCTTCCCCCAAGGGGTGCCAGACAAAGCAAGCACTGACCTAGACCATTACTCCTCCAGTGCTGATGGTGTCCACAGTAGACAGCTGAAACCGTGGCTCGGTGCACCTATACCAACCAAAACTGCAGTTCTGACTACTTCTCAAAATTGCAACAGCAATAACATTTTACATCCATTAAAACTTCTATTTCTCTGTGACTGGCGGTCTGAACAAGTAACTTTAATTTCTGTAGCTGCTTTCTTCTCCCTTCTGTTTTGCCCTAAAGCCACAGCAATCTCAGGTACCTGAGATTATGACTGGTTAGAGCTGTGGGAGTTGTACAAGTGGCCAGAGCAGATCTGGTCTGGAAAGGCTCAGACACATGCGTTTAATTAGCAAAGGATTAGGGCTACAAATTTTTGCTTCTTGAGAAAGGAAAAAACCCAGCTTCTGGATACTATCTCAAGCTGGAAGCTGAAGATATCATAGAATGTTTTGGGTTGGAAGGGACCTTGAAGATCATCTAATTCCAACCCCCCGCTATAGGCAGGGACATCTTCAGTTTTAGTACACATTGACACAATCCTATTCTTTCAACTTGCAGAGGAGTCTTAGAAGTGTTAATTGAGGTTGTGATTTAATTGTGCATGCACCTTGGTTTTCTAAGTCTGGCTGGTGCTGTAGAGAGATGAAAATACAACAGAAACATCACTTAGATATTCTAACCTGGAAGAAATCAGGAAAATTTAAATCTTTGGGGGAAAAAGAAAAGTAAGCTGGGAGATTTCTAGGCCATGACATAATCATCTGTTCAGCATGAAGACTTTTTGAAGCTTATCCCATTCGTGCCTTTTGAGGCTTACCAATTATTACGAGATGGCTTCTTCTCACTACCGTATGTCTCTGCAGACTCGCACAAAAAATGCTTCAGTGCCAGGACTTTGCACTGTCTGCACAATCTAGTTAATAGGCATGGGAAGGCATTTCATCTCACTCTAATTCCTACCCTCCAAAGGCTCCGATTTGTCACCTGTGTTCACCTCAACACATTTTAGCCTGCTATTTAATTACTTGAAAGCTGGAGTGATGGTGGTCTTACTACTTCTGGTCACTCTTCTCTTTCAGGGGTTCACTGCTGGCTCCCTCTCCCCAGCACCCGCACATCTAAAAATCCAGCGGCAAGCGCCTTGCCTCTGAGAAACAGATATTATTTGAGAGCTGTAGGGAAACTGCATTTGGGTTGATGTGTATATCAAGTTTCAGTCCGGTCAAAAGCCAGCACCATCTTTTCACTGCTGCCCTTTTCATTTAGTTATCTTACTGAAGTCTTATCTCCCCAGTCCCTTGCCATAGGCTACCAGCTTCCTGCCGAGCCAGAAACAAAGCTCAGTCTTAAACAAAGGAAAAAAAAGGAAAAAAATCACAAAAGAGAGAAAGTTGGTCACAGTTACTGTTATGGAGCCCTGCAGATTCTGTAGCCACGACCAAAGCAAAGGCATGCTGCTGTTTCTGTGTCTAGTGTCACCGGCCAGCAAAGCCACCAGTAGCACGGCAAGGCACTGCCTTTTTTTTTTCAAGTACTGTTCAGCATCGGCACTGCTGGGTTTAGGCACATTCTTTTCTCTGCTGTACCACCAGCTCAAACAAAGCAATCTGCCATCCAAACAACCTCCAAATGGTCAAAAACAATGCAAGTGGATGAAGGTACATAGCTACCACCAACACTAATAACCACTACCGAAAGCTTGTTGCCCATGCAAAACAATCTTCCTGTAACATACCATCTAAGTTAAACCTGGGAAGAAAGTAAAGTGAGGACAACCTTCCCATCTTCTCAGCCAAACCACTGACAGCCTATCCTTGTATTTCACCGCTATTGGTTTAGATTTCTCTTAACAGCAGAAAAACGTGTAAAAAGCTTAAAAATAGTTTATATAATAAAACTTCAGCAGTACCAACTGGGAATAAACTGGCTGGAGAGTGACTGCTCTTATGCCACATAGAGCAACCAATTGGAATTCCATGTTTGGTGAGACTTGACATACAGAGAGACAGCCATTACCTCAGGGTAGGAGAAATGAAAAGAACAGGTTAAACAGCAAGCGCACACAAAAGCTTCAAATAAAAAGACAATGTTTTACATAACATCTCTTTCTAACAATATATATAGATTTAGTATGTTGGATATTTCCCTTGCCAGCTAAACAGCTCTGCTGAGTTCCTCAGCACAGCAAGTGCTTGACTTATAGTACTTTCTGAAGTTGAACACATCTCACAGATGAGCCTTTGGATCTGACCTGGAGGGACCTTGTAATAACTGATGCTTGGCATTTGGCATTTTTTCCCTCAATTGCTTTTTTTTTGGCCTTTTTATTATTACAAGTTTCAGCCTTGCAAACACCTGAATTTCAGTAGCAACACAAGTGTTAAATGCTTTCCCTTTTGTAAATAACTGATAAAATAGCTACTACTAAACACAGTGAGGGCAAAACCCTCTTTGGTAAGGCTGTCAAATTTTTTATACAGTAAATTTCATTTTTCAGTTGCTTTTAGCTTGCCATATTTAAGATGAAACTCTCCATATTTATTCACTAGGTGTTGTGGAGTAGCAGATATGTGCATGCACATACACTTTTAGTACTGTGGAACTTAATTTCAGTGTAATGATAAAAAATGGGTTCAGGTAAGCCTAGCTAATGTAAATACACTCCCCTGCAAATATTGTGTTGCAAAGTTGATTCGTTTCTGTGTTTTTGAACAAGGAGTTGCTCCTGGAGTCACAGAACTATCTGGTGTCCTCCCAGTAAAAACCCATCCAATCTGACAGATGCTAGCTCCCCAAAATAAGGAGCACAGGAGCTTAATCCAGTTTCTGGTAGTGGTTAGATTTTTTTTTAATACTCATCTACATTGTGCTTGCCCCATCTCAGAGTCCACACTGTAAAGCTGCACTCCACTGTACTTCTAATACAGGTATGTCATCTCAGGCAGCTCAAATAAGCAGCGTGAATAACATCTCACACTTAGCTCCATTTCAACCTCCAGTCCATGCAGCCAATTCCAAGCATGGAAAGGCAGCATTTATTTATTCTTTTAAAAATATATCAGGGAGGAAATGTACTCTAGATTCCACCTGCTACCTATTTCACAACTACTCACCACCAGTCTGTATTTTGATTTAAATGAGCAATAGCAAGGTTCTGTTTCACCTTATGCCTGATGTGTTCTACCTGCAGGCTGCTGCTGGAAGCACTGCACTGCCTCCATCTGCTCCTCACCATGAAGTCTCGTTGCTTCCTTTACATGGATAAAGGCAGGCTGCAGGGTGGAAGGGATCAGTGGGTAGAAAGGCAAGATGCTATGTAAGTAGTGGAAGGAACTGCAAGATGGAAGGGCAGCACACTACCTAAGCCTGATGCTTCCTTCTCAGTAAAAGCCTTTCAGATCTCTCCAAGACCCTAGAGAAAACTAACTTACCTGGTCTTCTTTGCACTTCTGCAGAAGAGTTAACCATCAACCTGGCCTGGTTCTGGACTGAAATATGACTTTTGCTTATGGACTCATCCCTTTGCAAGCCTGCAATGATTTTGGGCTGCAGTTAGATTGGTGGGAGGCTATACTTGCTGAGATATGGGAAATGTCATATAGGTACTATTGTCTATCTTTTGTTATAGCTGAATTTGCTGTAGCATGCAATTGAGTCTCATTTCTACTTTCTTTCTAAATACTTAGAAAGGCTGTATCAAGGAATTTTCTAGGGAAAGACTCATTTTCAGTGGTACTGGCCTTTGGCCATTAGCTGATGTAAGCCATATTTCCTCTCAGTTTATAAATAAAATATCCTAATTTTTTTCTCATCTGAAATGAAATCTCTTGGTTCTAATTAGCTCTTCCATTCCTCTGTTGTAGTGCCACAGTTAAACACTGGCCCAAGCAGTTTCTAATAAACACAGCAATGGCTATCTCACTATTGCTAAAGCTCTGTGTTGACCTTTCCAAGTAGCTTATGGCCAAGCAGATGTGAAGTCATAGTGAAGGCACTTTGGAATTCAAATCTAAGATGCTCTCTAGCTCTGCTAGGTGTTTGGGAGAGAATTAATACAAAACAAGGAATTATCAGTCCATATCTAAATGGAGAATCAAGTTTGAAGCCAAGATCCTATACTGTTTTGAGACCTTTAGAACAGGCACTCAACCAATAGACTGTTGTTTGTTTTTTTGTTATTCTAGCAAACAAAATAATCACTTTTTCTGACAGCTGATTATTGACTTATGAATACTGTTTTCCAAATATATGTCCCCACTGTCTCCCTCATCACTGTTCACACAACAGAAAGAAACCCTCCTTGCTTGAGTACTGAACTCAAAACCTAGATTTCCCAAAGTGTAACAGCTCATCAACTTCTTCTTCAGGGAATTTCAGCTTAACTCGCTGCTTTTCAGTGTGGCAGTCAAATACAAACAAAAACAGAACCAAAAATTGTCAAAAATCTCAGCAGAATAAAGGTACCTTGGGTTGATGGTACCTCCAAGGTACAACATTTCAGACTCTATCACCTGTCCTACTGCTGAAATCTCAAGAGGCAAGATGTCCTCAAAGAGCTCTGATTTGTAAGCTTAATACACTCAAGGATATCTTTCTTTAGATCTTGGTATATTCAAGGTGGGTTTCTATTTTTTTTCATTAATACTGAAAGCTACCTTCAAAAACAAGGAGTGAGTGTTTTCCACAATTCCTAGGGATGACATGTTATAGGAAAAAAACACCAAATGTCATCAGACTTGTATGAAAATGGCAAAAAGCTGCTACAATAGGGACTACTGCCTTCCTCTTCCTCTGTTATACGAAAGCAAAGCTACTTGTCTTCTTGTTCAAGGCCCCTTGAAGACCTTCCCTTCTTATCTTTAGTTCAGATTTCAAAGTTTGACCACTTCCCCAGGTCCACTACTCTGATCTTCATTTTTGTCTTGGTACTATACTCTGGGTTTGCGGAAGGATGTTAGCATCTTAGCTAGCAGGTATTGAAACAAGGCTGAAACACATTGCCCTCCCCTGTCCTCTTCAAAAATATTTTTCAGAAGATGAACAACAAATGGATATATGGATAATCTAACGCATGAGAGACAAAAGAGAAAAATGACACAAAGATAAAACCAACGAGCACTTCTTTGATTTTTTTTCTCTCAAAAAACTCTAGACTACACCAGCAATACTTGGGCAAACCCTCCAGAAGGAAGTGGGTAAGCAAGATGAAAAGGACACTCTACAAACCCCTTGTAATTGGAAATCTCAGCGGACCAAGTGCCATATGGGTCCATCACATACTACATTACAGCACCCAGAGAGTGCCATGGGAGGTTTGAATGCAGAGAGTAGCATGCCAGGCCCAGATACACATATAATCTATGCACTCAGAGAATTTAATGAAGTGGTACTTACACTATTTAGATTTTAAAAAAGAACAGTATTGTGGCTTTTTTACCTTTGTTTTTTAACAGATGCTCTAATGCACTGCAGGAGACAGAAATACTTCCTTTGCAGGTTTCTCTTTCACAGGCAATGAGGAGAATAACAACTATAATAATAGTAATTGCAAACTGGACTTCTGTTTACAAAGTGTTTGAGTTTTTATCAAAGATGGATTTGCATGTAAGAAATGTTCAATTGAACTAGGGAGTGTTTTATTTAAGGCACTCATTAATATGGACAATTGGGGTCAATGTTGTTGTTGTTCTTTTGTTTTTTGTTTTTAATCATCCAGGCATCTCCCAGGCCACTATAGAGGCACCTGTGTTTTACCAGATCAACTCCTGGATGACAACATCTGCCAAGCAGCTACAAGGATAATAAAATAGGTTGCACTACTACTAACATTCATCTTTGGAGCATTGCATTTCAGCTTCTGAGGCCTCCAAATGGTGAAATCTGACCAGCTGCCACGCAAGCCAACATTTCATTTACCTCACTTAGTTATTCTTATTAGATGCATTTCCTGGAAGCTACTGGCAAGTGACAAATTTTATTTTATTTTTTTTTAAATTTAATTTTAAAACAATTACAATTACTCTAATCTGAAAGCATGCAATCCAGCATGTCAGAATCAGTTCTCTTCTACAGCCATATGGGGAAAGGTTTTAAGTTTACTGGCAGCAATGAATCAGTCTTTTTATTTATGTGTGCGCTTGAAAACACGATACTCATGTAACTCCTGTACATTTTCCCCGTTATCTTTATGAAATATCTGCTGTCCAAAAGAGAGCTCATACAACTCCAACTCACTGGAGATGTGCTGTTCAGTGTAATTCAGCCACCAAAAAGACTGGGAATGAGTTACAACTCTCAGGCTTTATTGCTCTTTGTTTTTTTCCTCTTTTTATGAATTCCTTCCCAAAGTCTCCCCTGTTCATAGGACTTGCTGGAATATCTTAAGTCAAACCTTCAGTTCCCCCAGCAGCTGTTGGGTTGGGCAGAAGCCCAGCTGTCTAAACTTTATTGGCAGTAAATGTCATTCTTGCACACAAACTGCATGCCTGGAAAACCCAAAGGCACATCTTGGGCTATCACATCCCATCACGATCCCCGACAAGATGTGAAAACTGAAATGGAAAACGTCAACAAACTCCGGCCGTGGCGAGGAGCGGGGCATGCCCACCGACAAGCGTGCTGCAATGACAGAAATGGACTTGGAGTTGCAATTAGTGGCACTGTCATTTTCGGGCACTCCTGCCAATTAATTAAGCCTGTCAAATGGAAAAACAGCAGCATTCACATGATAATTTATATAGGGAGAGACTAGCCTAGCAAAGCTGCTGCCACAGCCAACAAAATTCCCTCCAAGGGCTTAAAAAAAAATAAAAAATTAATAAAATAAAAATATAAAGAAGTAGAAAGCAAAGGGGGGAGGGGTGAAGGAAGAGAAAGAAAGTTAAACTGTCCTTGTTATAATTGTTAACTCTGATCGCTCAAGTAGAAGACGGGCTGATTAAAACTCCAAACGAGCCCCTAGCTCGCTTAAATCTCAGAGTCCGGAATGATAGAATCAGAGGAGTTTATTCATACCATTAAGCCCCAGAGAACTTAATTGAAAGAAGAGCATAGCCTGGACCTTGACAAGCGGGAGGTCACAGTAATTGCTGCCGGACATATTTAACATTAAGATAATCAGGCCATTAATTACCCTTTGGATCATTAAATCAGCCAGTTGCAAAATGAAATTTCTGCCTCTATTACTCACTTGAGAGACCACAGGGGTGGCTTTTAATTTATCAGTGAGCTTGAGATACAAAGGACCAGGCTTGGGGAGGAAGGAAAGGGGGAGAAAAGGGGGGTTTGCTTCAGCAGAGGCAGGAATATCAATCCGCCATGCTTGGTGATCGTGGCAAATTAACTAGGTAAGATAACCTCAGCTTCTAAAGGCAGAAGCTGGGGGTATGTAAATAGATGAGGGCAGACAGGGAGATCAGAGCCTGCACACCACTTAGCAGGATAATAAAGGAAATCATCCTTGATTATCAGTGCTAATTTGGACACTGCCGGTAGCTTGTTATGCGTGTTCTGAGTAGCATTTAATTAATTCAATTGCTTGTTAATGAGGGAAGTGACATGTGGGGAGCAGATGCCACCCAACTGCAGATGGGTTCTGGTCAGCCCTTCACAATAAAATCTTTCTTTTTTTTTTTTTTTAAATTTATTTATTTTTAAAAACACCCTTCCCCCACCTCTGAAATGGGAAAGGTGTCAAGCATGGAGGAGCATTCAAAAGGCACAAAACACTGACCTCATCAGGCCAAGAACTGCTAAGAAACCAAACCTGACAATTGTGGATAGAGAGGTACTGATGCTCCCCCAGGCCCCATTTGTAACGCTGCGGCCTTATGCCAGGAATCTGAGACCAACAGGACTGTAACAGCAATCTAATGGCCAAAAGGAACAAGAAACGAGAGAGAGATGAAACGGAGCATCCTTCCAACATTCAGGACACAATACAGGGATCTTAACTACTCAGTTTCCCTGGGCTTACCCTTTATCTGTACTGCCTATAATGAAGGAATAATTATTTTTATGTGAAAAGGAGGCATGGTTTAATTTTTTCATAGAAGTCACTTGCTCCCCAGTTATCCCCCAGAAAGCAGTGGATGCTCAGCACAGCAGACACAAGCCTAAAAACAGCAAGCCAGGCCTCAGTGCAGGATTGTAAAAGTCTACTAAATATAGTCGAGCTGCATAATGTTTTTTCTGACACCATTAAATTCAGTTCATGAGTGAGTGAGGGACCAAACTGAATCTTATGTCGTAAGGTGAAAGTCAATTCCCAACACTGCTGGCTCCCATCTCCAGCCTTCTCAGGCAGCATTAAGAACCTCTCTATTTTCTTATAACCTTTGGTAACCAGAATAAGCAGGGTGACTGCTATGCAAACAGACTACCTGAACAAAATTGCAGCAGATCCTGCAAGCTCCATTTAAAGAGCTGCTGGTTGGGATTGCCTTAGCAGAGCTTAAAACTATGCATGGGCTTCTACTAACCACTCGTCCCTCACTTCAAAAATACATTTTAATGGAAATGGAGGTTCCTTCTATTCAGGAATGTTCTCAAAAAGATGCCAAAATGGCAAAGCCCTTCAACTTTAAGGTTTGCACATAGCTAATGCAAATCCTCAGCATCATTTAAGCAGGAAAACAAAAAGCATGGCTGGCATGGTGCCTGGATATCATGCAGCCCTCCCTCCTCTTAGCCAGCAGCTTCTAGCTGGTGACGGTAGCCTCATTGCTCCAATGAGGCTCCAAGTGAGATAGAGATTTTGGGAACTCAGAGAAAGGAGGTGAGGGTCAAGGAAGAGAAAATCACCTCCTGGCGTGGGCAGAGGGATAGTGGCAGCTTGTCTCATTTGGGAGATGCCAACAACATCTTAGGAAGTTGATGGTGGCAAGTAAGTCTGCAAACCAGAAGCCACATGTGCAAAACAGTACAAGGAGAAAGCAAGGCATGTACAGTGTGTCCAGAAGAAAGCTAAATACCTAGTAGGATGTCTATGTACCAAAGCAAAAGGCCCAGGCACAGATTCCCCAAGCTGGCTTCACCACACCTCCAACATTCCTCCATGGAGCAGTTCTGGCCCTGCCCCACCAGGCTACTCCTATGTCACACCACTCCAAATCAGGGTTTTAAGAGCGTGCTTAGGTAGTATCAATAGCAATTAGCGTGGAAAATCCTGATCTTACTCCCAGAGCCAGTTAATTGACCCAACCTTGATTTACTCTAATTTGACTTCTCACTCCAAATTAAACCTGCATTACCAAAGGGGGGAAACTACCTCTGCTCACCCTCACCCCTCCAGGACAATAAATTTAATATTGAATACACTTGGAAAAAACCCAGCAGTTGTTGCAGGATCCATACTGAAAGATCTTTTTCCTTCCCTCTCTTTTTTTTTTTTTTCTTCCTGCCAGTAATTAAAAGATGCTTTTCTTGACTAATGATCCTCCTGTTTAGAAATGGGAAGTCGATACTCCTTCAGCAGCAGTCAGCTTCAATTTGTCACAGGGCTCCCAAAGTTTGAGCGGCGTTTCTCAGGGCTGCTGGTAATTGCTGGAACCAATTACCAGCCTTCCAGAGCTGACCTAATCAGGGACCCACAGACACCACTGCTCAGAGGCCAGCTGGTCCCCTTTCGCTTTCACATTCACGTATGTGCCTGTGCTTGGGTTTTCTGCTGCTTCGCCAACTTCTCGTGCTTGCCAGGAGCTCGTGTTTATTCCTCTTTCCTCCCTGTAACCACACCAACACCCTCAGTCTGAACTTTGCCTCATGCTACTGCTTTACTCTACACTGCTTCTGTGGGGATGCCACCACACCTCTGCTCCCAGTCTCCTTGCAGTGTTATGCTAGAGGTCACTCAAGGTGTTGCTTTTCATCCAGAGGCACTGAACAACCTGGAGGATCTGCTTATTTTATAATGAGACCTGGCACTTGTTGAACATCAGAGGATATACCTGGCCAATATATCCTTGATGAAAGTAACAGGAGTAGTGCCTTTTGGTACAAAACTTTCAGGCTTTGGAGTGCACATCCTTCAATCTGAGAGCCTTTCTGACCTCCAAAATATGTTTCCAGGTTTATCTTTCCCTATGATTTTCTCAGAGAAAGAGTTTTAAGTGAGTCTGAGTGGACCAGGAAAGGACAGCAGTATGGTATGTTTAATGTGGTTTAAGCTTGATACATGTTAATCTTTTTTTTGAGTGTACAGAATTAAAAATGCAAGTTGTACTTAAAGCCTGGCAGACCTCTGTTTTTATAAATACTGGTGACATTTTCTTGAGCAAGACTTCTTAACTGTGCTGTGGCCTACAGTAGCCATTTGGCTTTTGCAAAACATCAGTCCCTTGGGTCTCGTCACCCTTCTCTCTACTCAACAGAAACATATGGGATGCTACTGCAGTGATGAAGCCATCAGTAGAATGTTCTCCCAAGCTGAAGGAACACCTTCTGAAGCCATGTCAAGCCTTCCAGATCCTTTTAATCCAGCACATGAATGCTTCTCTAGCCTCCCAGCCCAACAGATTCAGTATCCACAGAGCAGTCAATAACCCTCTTTTTTTGCCCCTAGAAAGCCTGTGGATTTCCACAGGTGGCTTCATCTCCAATAGAAGGATAGAACATAAAATGGTGAAAGCCATATATGTCTGATCCCTTCTACAAATGTCTATTAACTGAGGGTCCATCATTGTGCTGACAACTTTTGGTGCTTTGAGGGTGGCACAGTGAAGACAGAAGAGTTGGGACACATGCCTGTTATAAGGAAACATGAGAAGATTGTACTTAATCTAAGGTCTTTTACTGATGCTTTGTGCTAAGCCTTTGAATCACTTAGGGTAATGGATGAGAAATCTTCTGTTCTTGGGTTTCCAATGCTGTTTGCAAGCACAGCCTGATGGTCTGAGCAACCATGTGGAAAGCCATGGAGGGTGGATCAATGAGTGGAACTGAAAATGAGAGCACTATGCAGGAAAGATGTGCTAAGTGGGGCTGCAGAGGGTAATGGGGATATGAATATGTTTACGAGAAACTTGGAGGAAAACATCCCTCTCCCATCTGAGAGGGCTTTGGGGAGAAGTCACAGAATCACAGACTCATTAAGGGTGGAAGAGCTCTTGAAGATCATCAAGTCCAACCATACCTATCACTAACATATCACTAAACCATATAGAACATCTAAATGTTTCCTTAAACACCTCTAGGGATGGTGACTCCACCACTGCCCTGGGCAGCCTATTCCAAGACTAACAACTTTTTCAGTGAAGAAATTCCTCCTTATATCTAATCTAAACCTTAAAGTCCTTAAAGCAGGAGCACAGTAAGCATGCACAGTGGCCCTTAGGCTCTGGCTGATCCCACAGCCCACCTGGGCAGGTACAGTTCCTCAACACTGCTTTCTTTCCTCATCTCCAAATACTTCTGCACTCCTTCCATCTCTCCTCCACCAGAACTCCAAATCTCAACTCTCCAGTGTATTTCTACTTGCTTGCTTTCTTGCCTCTTCCCCCTTCAGTCCTTCAACAACAAACCAATGGGTTTTGTTTAACCCCACTTGAGGTGCATTGTAGCTGCTTCTGATAGGATTCCCCATGCAAAACTGCAAACAGCAGTGAGAAAATGGAATGTACAAACTTTTGTCCACAGAACTGGAACTTATTTTCTTGCCATATCATGGACATAAGGATTAAAATGCTACTGGAGACCAACGTGAAGTACAAAAGGAGGCACACACTTTGAAAAATCAGACCTTTCAGATATTTAAGTGAAAAATATCACTTCAGTCTCCACTGCAAAGAGTGGAAAAACCTGGGAATAGCAAAGCAAGATTACAATTGCTTTGTGGGAAAATTTTCACATAATCTCAATTCTATTTTTTCTAACAGCTCTTCCATCTTGTATGTGTGCACTTGGGACACATAGCTGGAAATACATATTTATGAAATGAATCTTTTTGTCCAAAAGTGCTCAAGAAAGAAAGTGCAATTAGGTCACTGATAAACATAAGCAGCTGACTATAAACACCAAGATGTACAGAAACAAACAAGAATTGAAATAAGCTCTGAGCATGAAATACAAAGAGAACGAAGTAGATCTTTTTATAAGTAAAACTCACTTCCAAACCTAAACATATGAATAATTTAATTCAAATGGATGGCCCTCTTTTCATCACAGCCACATGTATTTTAGATTTTTCATGGTAACATCTTTATTATATGAATATTTATATATATTTTAAATAAAAAAAACCAATTGACTGTAAGCTTTTTCCTTTTAAAAGTATTTAGAATTGAGGTATCTCTCCAGATCACCTCAGCAGAAGGAGCAACATATGTTTGTTAGGTGCAACAAGGTAAGGTCTCTGGATTAAAGTAATACTAACGACAAAGGCAGCAGTAATTTGATCTACCTGATGAAATCAGGATATTAGCTGTCTAATATATATGCAGTCATATAGTTTGTGTGTGAACAAAACCTTTGTGTGGGTGTCTCAACATTTATATATGCATAGTCATTCATCTAAGTAGCCTGATTAATGTACTGGTTTCATTCTCGAAGATGAACCAAAGGTGGCACCACAAATTCATTTTTCAGTGCTAACGAAATAATGCAATAAGAAACAGTTGATTTTATTACAGACAACAGTACAAACCTACTTCTACACTGTAGGAGGTAGTCTAGGTATATGCTCCCAGGTTATAATTTCACTTGATCTGGTACTGGAAAAAATAGGATCCAGAGATATACATCAACAGAATCAGAATATAATTCCCTCTGATTTCTCTCACATGCAGAAGGCAAACATTGAGAACTAAACCTCCATTGTTTGTTACCTGGAGACTGACCAGTGCTTGGACACAGGCTGCCTGCTCCTCTGGAGCTTGCCCTAAGACAATTATAACACACTTCTGAAGACAACTTCAACAGTTGGCCCACCTGTGCAAGGTATGCCAGAAGGTCCTCCTCCTGCCTGAACCCTCCTGCTGAAACTCAGTCTGTCAGAGGTCACTTGGATTTGCCTAAACCAATATCTTAGTTAGACCTAGTCACATTCACATACCAAATCTAAAATCAGTAAAGTATTACCAAAACTTCTTTGACAGTGATCAGATAAATTAAGCATAACAAAACTTGAGCATTTGGTAGGACAACATACTGTAAAAAGAAGCTTTTCACTGTGTGGAGTTATGAGATGTAGGTGAAATACTGTTCTTACAGGAACCCCCACCAATTTAAGTTTTCACATATATCACATAAAAAATGTAAGCAAGTCCACAGTGAGCAGAACTTTCAACATCTGTGATGAGAACCCAAAGACCTGACATCCAGGTGAATTTGAACTACTGAAGGCAGATTATTAATCACAAACTGATAGTCCAAGAGCCAGGAACTTGTGGCCAACTGAAATGAAGAATCATATTACAGTATAATTTGGATTGAGAAACAGTCAGATGGGAGGTTTCCATCTCCCACTGCTTTGTCAGTCAGTCAGCTGAACAAAAAAAACTTGTAGAGCTGCTGAGGAAACCTTCACAAGAGTGAAAAAGTAACTGAGTCACTCAACTTTTGACCCAGAATCACAGAATCATTAAGGTTGGAAGAGACCTCTAAGCTCATCAAGTCCAACCATATACCTATACCTAGTATTAACATGAGGAAGAACTTCTTTACAGTAAGGGTGATGGAGCACTGAAACAGGCTGCCCCAGGAGGGCTGTGGAGTCTCCTTCTCTGGAGATATTCAAGAGCTTCCTGGACACATTCCTGTGTGACCTCGTCTAGGTGATCCTGCTCTGGCAGGGGGGCTGGACTAGATGATCTTTCTAGGTCCCTTCCAACCCCTAACATTCTGTGATCTGTGATTCTATCACTACCATGCCACTAAAGTATGCCCCTAAACACCACATACATACGTTTCTTAAACATCTCCAGGAATGGTGACTCCACCACTTTCCTTGGCCTCCCTTCTTTGATACATGTTCTTCCTGGGCATGCAGTGAAGATATGTATGTAATAATTTTTACAAGGTGTACTCCAGGGGAAAATTTTAAAAGTCTGTGTTGTAAAATGCTGCAATGCCCAACACCCTATCCCCTCTGACTGAAAACTCAAAATAAGGATTTATAGGCTCACAGCTTGCAGCCTCAGCCATATGCTAGTACCTGCCCCTGTGTGCCACGGCGAGAGAGAGTAAACAACAAGCCTACCTTGTGGAGTCTGATGAAGGTTTCATATGGCCCTGGCTGCTCTCCTCCCAGACGCTGTTTGCCAGCTCATTCCCGATAGAAGACATCACCTTGATGAGCTCTATGGGCCAGTCATCCAGGTCGAGAGAGCGGACCCGGGAAAGGTGCGTGCCAAGGTTTCGGTGTATACCTGAACATTCAATACAGATGAGGGCTCCCAGATTCAAGCTGGCCCAGTCGGGGTCTACAGGAAAAGGAACACAAGCAATAAGCACAACGAAACACCTAACAAAACTTTCTAGTTAATGGTTGTAGAGAAAAGATTTTGGCTTTAGGGAAAATCAAAATGCACGTGCCCTGTCCAAAAGCACAGCTGGAAGGTCTTCTAGGAGGGTCAGAGTTTTGCCCTGTGGAGATACTAACCCTTCTAAGTAGTCCTTGAGGACTTAAGAAAAAAATTGTGGAGGAGGGTCTCAAAAGATATATCATTCCATCTCCAGTCAAAAGAAAAATATGAATCAGAGAGAGAAAAGAAGAAACAAAGCAAATATAAATGTAGTGGCAGGCAGCTGATGATGAAATGGTGAAGAAAGCCCCTCCTTGGGAATCTAGAGCCACTTGTAGCCAATTACAAGGGAAAAAGGAGGAGAAAAAAAAAAAGACCTACTATATACAATGTCTCTATTGCTAACTACATGAACTCAATAACCATCTATATCATCACCTACATATGGCTTTTACATCTAGCACAATATGGGATACATTGTCATCTCTAAGGATCAGGGAGAGAAATACCAAGATGAAAATGTGATCGTTGGAACAGTCTCATTTTTAGTGTAGGAGCCAGAAGGAATCCACTGACACACACATACACACACAACACAACTTCACAAATAATAAGGCTGTAACAAACCTGACGAAAGCCAGGAAATTCAAAGTCATTTCCCGAGATGGCTCACTTTTTTTGTCATTGTCTTGTGTTATTTAAATCTAGATTTGTATGAATCGCCCTCTCTCCAACAAACATTCATTTTAATAAATGCAATGAAAGACTTATGGGAGGAATTTTTGGTGGCTTTTTTTTTCTACCCCCCTGCTGTCAGAACTTTTCTTCTCAACTTACCCTGGGCCTCCGGAAGAACTAGTAGACTAACGTGAATGCCAAGCAGGAAAATAGTGATTGAGAGGGCAGGCAATTTTTATTCAAATCTAAATAAAATTTAGAGTTGATGAAAATTGAATTTCTAGTGTTTCCTTCCATTCAGGGAAATTTCATCCAAAGACTCATTTCAACTTTGTGTAACCCAAAATTGAGAAGTTGTTCTTGGCAGCCAAAATACGTAGAAACAAAACATTTCCTAGTTCTTTGCCATGTCACACTTGGACAAAAAATATGAAAGGAAAGCAGTTCATTTTAATTGCAAAGATCTCCATTTCATTGAAGGCATTGATTGACATTTTTCAGTCAGTCCTTCAAAATCTAAAAATATCCCCAACAAGAAAAATCTTCATCTTTTTTAACTTGAGCAGAAGAACACATCTTGTTTAAAAACCTCCTGTCCATACCAAGACTTATACTAGGAATACACAGCATTTCAGATCTCAGAAAAATAAGGTAAGACAAAATTCCTGCCGTGTTTTCCAAGTCCTTGGTAAGACAATCATGATAAACTCCTTTCCTGTATATTTCTTCAGGTCACCTTCACCAGTTTCAGTGTGAGTAGGGGAACCAGTAGTATATTTGAAACACAGTAAAAGGCTAAATTTGTTGGTAAAAGCTTAAACAGAGAAGATAGTAATTTAAAATTTGCAAACTGTGAGTTGGAATGAAATCTCTGTCCCTGACCTGTAAAGGCCAGGTTTATCTTCACAAAAATAAAACGTGCAATGAGCACATAGAAACACAAATTCAGAATGAAGCAGGAGAAAAAAGTACTGATTAGTATTTTTCCAATCATTCTAACAGAACTGATGTTAAGGATCTCCCAGATACCTCCATGTACTTGAAACACATCTAATGTATTTTATCCTGAATAAATTCTTAAAGCAGCCACCTACTTCCAGTTGACAGTGCTGATATGATTGCAGTAACTCACCAATGCGATGAACAAAACTTACATGAACTTTTGTCAAAACAGCATTTTAAATTTCAGCAATCTGACAACACAAAAGTGAGTTCAAAGGTGGCAAACTAGGAAATCTAAGTGCTGAACTTGTTGTTCAGTGAAAAAAACCAGACTTGTTGATCTTGGTTACAACTGGATAATGTAGAGCAAGACAAGGCTTGAATGAGGAGCTTGGACAACTAGCAGCATTTAATGGATTCTGGGAAAAAAATGAAATAATGTCACTTTTGTTTCAATGTGTGAACATGAAAAATTGTTCACAACTGAACACAATTGTTTATATGTGTGCTAGATGACAGAATTCACTACCCACCAATAATTAATACAGGTTATTGCACACTACATGCTCAGGGTTGTTCCTTTTCTGCAGTTCACTGCTCCTATCTGCACCTTCCTCTTCCATATGTAGTTGAGGAGTTTTTAAATCTCATGCTTGGAAGTTAACACCAA
The DNA here is from genome assembly GCA_013396975.1 of Bucco capensis. Classification (NCBI taxonomy): domain Eukaryota; kingdom Metazoa; phylum Chordata; class Aves; order Piciformes; family Bucconidae; genus Bucco; species Bucco capensis. Next base: position 1,161,962 of record VWZO01022872.1, read on the forward strand.
TTTCTACTGAACAGAATCACCCATGGTTAGTAAGAGTAATTCTAAATTGGAGGATATCCAGAATCCTTGCAACCACATGGTAGGTTTTTCTCCAGTGTGCATATACCTAGATGTGATGAAAACCAAGGAAAAAAGCCCATTCAATACAGCTAGAGGTGCTATAAAGCTAATTTCCCTTTGTTTTACTTGCAATTTCTCAAACAAAATATGAGCTTTTTAACATCACTCAATATTCTTAGATTACAACTTCCAGCTGTCTATATTCTTAAAGGTGTTTAGTTCTCTCTTTCTCTAAAAACTTCCTTCCCACTTTGACTTGCACCTCAATCAGACTGATCATTTGAAGGCAGAAGTTCTTGGAACAGCCTTCTTTAAGGACAACAGCCCCTCCTTACTGTGTCCTCCACCACTTTGGACCCAGGGTGACTAGTGAAAGGCTTTTCCATGCTAAATCCTCATGAGTTCTGCCCTGAGCAGAGCGAATCTCTGAAGGGAGGAGCAGAAGAGCCAGGGAAAGAAGTAGCAGGGATGAAGGCATCTTAAAGAGTTGCAGCGAAAAGAAAGAGTCTGAATCTTTTCTATTCTTTGAGGGGTTTTGTTTCCATTTCTGCATATCAAATTGAAACTTCTGATGAGTGTGCTAGGCTTGCCAGGGCCACCCAAATTAATACTTAAGTGTTTGGCTCTCAAATACAAAATACACCAAAGTAATTTATTAGGCTCCTGGACTAGAAAACTCATCAGGAGACTCTCCCTCTTTAAGCCCTCCCTTTTTCTTCTACAACAGAAATAATCTGATATTCCATGGTCTCCAGACTCATATCTACCCTCTCATCTGCTCTTTAAGCAGTAAGACTTGAAAGAGCTAAAATCCTTTGGGGGCAGATATTTAACTGGGTTTGCTTAAGCAATTTGATCATCTTCAGTGCTTTCTCCAAACAGAAGTCAGTACTGGAACTCCAATGCTCTGAGAAAAGGCAACATCAGTTTCCTTCTGAAACATAAAAAAAGGATGTTCTTGGGCAAAACCTCCAGCACCCCAAGAGCACTTTGCCTCATCTACTGCTCTGGGATGGCAACATTGAAAAAATGACTTTGAAAATCTTTAGCCTGAGACTGCCAAAGGGCCAGAAGGCTGGTGGCACACAGATGCTGCTGCTACCACTGCTGCTGATTAACACACAACAAGGCAGAAATTCCCTGGTGAAACAAAGTGCTGTGATGAAGTGCTAAAAAGGCAAAGAGCTCTAGAAAGAGGAAGAATGAGACTTCTGAAGTGGAAGATTGATGGCTCTTGAATAGAGCTGAGGGACAGCAACATCTCATATTCCTTTGCTCCCAAACATCTGGCTTTGTGAACATGCAAACTATGCCAAGCTTTCCACAAGAGTGCTGGTGTTTGTGATGCTAAATGCTCTGGGGATAAGGATTTGCCCAGGCAAGGCAGAAAAAGGGAGAAGGAAATAAGCAAAACCCAGAAAAAAAAAACCCTTTAGGCCTAGTTTCTCCTCCTGTGTGTTTTTACATTTTAATATACATTGCTTTGGAAACATCTCAACATTTCAAAAGAAATGATGGTGGCCTTAAAATTAAGAAGGCCAAATGGCAAGAAGACTCAAAGAGGGTACAAATAATCTCCAAGAACAGAAACAATTAATAGCTTCCAGTTTAGATTTCAATATCCCCCCCCTTCCCCCCCCAACCCCCCCCCCCCTCCAAGCCCTTACAGAACAGAGCATTGTGTTGCCAAAAAAGGCAGTTCCACCCTCCCCTCTCCCAACAACATGTTCTTGGCACATCTCTCCTGCTGGCATCATGCATGTGTGGCCAGCTTGACCAGTGAAGCAATCTGGATGAAAACCAACCTGGCTGAAATGGGGAAAAAAAAGAAAAAGAAAGGAAAAAAAAAGTGCTGCTTTCTTGCACAATCATTTCCCTGATTAAACATCTAACTTAGCTGCATAAATACTGGGGTACAGCCACGACTAGGGAGAGAAACACACACCGGGGGGATAGCGTGGACTCTAGGTAGAGCCAAAATGGATTATGGATACACCAGAAGGACATGGGTGGGTGTGGGAGGCTGTCTGCACCTTTCCCCTCTGCCTGGGTGACCACTTAGCAGGGTCTAGGAAAATGCCACCCAGAGCTGCACAGATAGACTGGAGCAGAAATCAGTAACACTCCCATTGTGGTCAGCTCACAGACAGCAGTGAATACTTCAAATAAGTCACTTGCAGACCCTGTCCTTCTCATACACAGCACAGCATTTATATACCTTTTACTTGAACTGCACCAAAGCTTTGGCACAAATCTGAACAACTACAAGGTCAATATGAAAGACCACTAATATGAGTCTTTTTGGGCTGTATATGTTAAAATACCAACCAAACCAATATTCTCCCTTGTTTATCACATGCTGGATTACCAGCCAGTGGAACATAAAGACATTAATTTAGCAATGTTGCTATCATTTCTCTCTGTCTGCAAGAAGTCCCTGTGAAATTTCTCTTTGGAATCTCCCTCCAGCAGGCCAACAAGCTGTTTTGATAGAATCATAGAATGGCCAGGTTGGAAGGGACCCTAAAGATCATCTAGTTCCAACCTCCCCGCACTGAGCAGGGATGCCAATCACTAGACCAGGTCACCCAGGGCTACATCCAGCCTGGCCTTGAACACTGCCAGGGATGGGGCACCCACAACCTCTCTGGGCAACCTGTTCCAGTGCCTAACCACTCTCTGGGTAAAGAACTTCCTTCTAATCTCCAATGTAAATTTCCCCTCCTTCAGTTTATATCCATTCCCCCTTGTCCTATCACAGTCTGAAAGCATCCCTGATAGCATCCCAGTTGTGGTGCTCAAAGCTTTGTCCAGCCAGGGCTCACATCCCTGTGTGCTGAACTTCCAGGGCCAGGACAGCTGCCTTTGTTCTTCATACATCTCCTATGGACAGCAGATGAATATTTGACAGTTCACAAAAGCACCAAGCAAATCCAGTCTGTATGTGAGGCAAATTTTGATGGTATGGAAAAATCTTGTTTATTTTAAATGGCTGTTAATGTGCTAACCACCTTCCCATCAAGCTTACTAAGGATGAGGCACGGGAAAATAGGTTTGTTCGGTGGATGACCAAATCAGTTAAATTGTTAATTATAAAGATAGCAAATTAGTTGTGTAAAAGCACTTGTACTTCTGCATGACTGTACATGATAAAGTTAACTGGAGTGTTAGAATGGCTTAGACCACTAGTAAAAAATCCTAAACAGCAAGTCTTAAAAAAAAAATATACCCAAAGAAAAATAAAGCCATATTTTTCTATTTTAAGCACATGTAAAAATCAGAAGAGATGTTCTGACTTTCAAATATCAAAGAAATAAAAATGCACAAGTTTTCAGTCTTTCTGCTTCTACAACTAATTGCTTTAGAGCAAGAATACTTTTTGTGGCTTTGTTGCAAATCCCTGGAACTAAAGTGCACTAGAATAATGACCTCAGCTGGGGTTAGTGAGGTGAACTGCAGCTCAAAGTATTCTCAAGAACACTTTTCTGAACACTAAGTATGTGTTTTTAAAAAATAAGAAAAGGGAAAGAAACACAAAGGGAAGGAAAAAAAAACCCCAAATCAGTTTTCTGGTGTCCAGACATAATGAGCAATGACTTTGATTTCTCCTGATAAGCAACCCTAGAAAAATCAAACAAAAAAACCCCACCAAATAAGCTCTACCTCTTTGGAAATATTATCAAGGCACATGTGTCCTCTCCATGCAAAACAGGAAAAAAATGGAAGTAACCAATGTCAAACAGCAAACTACTTTTTTCTTTTCTTCAACGAATAGTAAAGAAATACTGACATTTGAAGTTGCATGTGAAACAACACAGGGAAAATCTAGGATACACCTGATACGGCAGATATTAAGTATAAAGTAACATAAATAAGCCTGATTAAGCAAACTCCATAATGAACAGGAAACGTGCAAACAACATATGAAATGTGATACCCTAAAAGACAAAGCTCATAGTTGGCATTCACCAAAGTCTCAGCCAAGGAGAAGTCTTGGCCAAGAAGAAGAGGTCAGTGTCATGTGGCTGTACTTACTCTGTGCTTCACAGTCCACACAGTGGGAATTGCCTCGGATGTTCCTTATGGACTGAAGGGCCATGGCCTCATTCTGACTCGTCAGGCGGGACTGTGAACATTTAAAGAAATGCATAAGCAACAAGTAAGAACCCAATAATGTCATCCAATGTTAGGACAAGAGGGAATGGGAGCAAGATGGACCACAGGAGGTTTAGTATTAACACGAGGAGAAACTTCTTTACAGTAACGGTGATGGAGCACTGGAACAGGCTGCCCAGGAGGCTGTGGAGTCTCCTTCTCTGGAGACATTCCAGAGCTGCCTGGATGCATTCCTGTGTGAGCTCGTCTAGGTGATCCTGCTCTGGCAAATGACATTAGATGACACAACTGTCAACTGCACAACAGCAAAATCCACAGCTTTGACCAAGGCTGAATGAATGTGATCAAGAAGCTGTAAGTCCTTTGTTTGCCTCTCAAGATACTGTGATCCTTTGGCATTGCCTCTCAACCTTCTGTGATCCTTTGGCATCTCCAAATACTGCAAGTCCAAGCAGGGACTCCTATTTCCTCTTCTGTTCCTTGACAGCTTGGGATTTCTCCCAGGGCTCTCTCCACCCTGTGCAGGAGCACCTAGTGTTTTGAGGTCTCTAGTCTGGATTCCAACAACTAGGCACACCACGGAGAGGAAAACTAAGCTTGAAAGTGAACCCTACTACTCACAAGAACAGTAGTCAGAGTGCAGGTCTGCTTCTTGAGAAAAATTAGACAAGAATATTATTTTATAAAATCAGTTTCTTTTATTGATGTGTATGCTTTTGCTAATGAAGACTAAGGGATGGTTTGCAAAAGCAGCTGAAACCTTTTTATCATCCAAAGGTCAGATTTAATCAGATAGCTCCCATTTAAATTCTCTCCAGGATGACCTGCCAATGACCTCTACTTGGACCTGGAGAGACTGTCATGATGCACGAACAATCAGCTCTATCCAACTACACTGTCTTGGGGACTCTCCAAGATAACAAGTGATGGAATCTGCAAAGAACTGATTTAAGCAGGATGACAACCAGGCCTTAAGTATGCCCATGTGGAGATATGTCCTCCTGATTTATCAAGGGGACACTACTAAACCTGCCCAACTAACTGTACTTTGCTATTCCAATTAGTTCTTCTGATATTTGAGACCTCAGTAATACTTTACCAAAAAACCCCAAACCAAATCTAAATCCTCTCAGAGTCAATTAGCAGTCATTCTTTATCCTCTTTTATATTAGTATTTTTATAAAGGTGCTAATGTACAAATTTCCTCTTTTGTGCTCCCTTAACATACATATTAGAATGTGTAGATTAATAAAAGGCAAGAAAACATGTAAGCAGTGATTTTTCTTGATCTCAGAAATACATACTGGAAATAAATAATTTTTTAAACAGATTGGAAGTAGATTATGATGATAATTATTGGTGTAATTTCAAAATATGAGTCTCCCTCCTTGCAATATAAAATCATTAGAAACAACTGTTAGATGGTTAATGTTAACCATTATTGCCCATTTCTCTCCCTCGACTTCACTCAACACCTCACTCTCTAGTTGTGAAGACTTTGCAGACACAGAGATTCAAGAAGCAAAAGTTCTCCTGCCCTTCCAAAAATGAGCAATGGATGAAGAAGTCTGAGCTTTTAAACATTTATTTTGACAGGAAAAGAGAACAAATTACTTCTATCATCATCGTATGAAAGCACTGCAAGGTAGAAGGCCTCTTCCTCTTAGGTCATGTTTTTCTTCCCCTACAAAGCTTTGATGAACTGCTTCTGGATTTGCTTTGTGTTATATCAGTTAAGGCAGAAAAGCATGAAAAATTAATTCAGTGTAATTAAAGAAAAGAAAAATTGCTTATATGCTATGAATTCTGTGATTTGTATTACTTCATCATGGCAGAATCCTATGCCTGAACTTCACTGCACATTTATGGTTAGGCCAACCAGAATGTTTAGTTTGATTTTGTCATGAAGGAGCTTAGTAGGTTTAACTAGAGATCTAGCTAGTAAATAAGCCAGTTTTAGGATCTGCCTCCACTCTTCTCTGAGAGAGGTTTTTCTTAAAGAGCTTTATGCAGAAGTCTAACTTGAAACAAATGTTAATCTGCAGCAGTGACTACACTACACAACTCCTCTGTAGGCAGAGTCCATGACTGAGCCCCAGTGAAAATTTTAAGAGCAGTACCAAAAGGAAGAAAAGATAATCCAGCAGTTCCATGAATTCAATTGCTGTAAAAAGCAAACTGTAAAACAGGCTGCAGCACCAGCTGTCTTGAAATGTCTGAGACATGCCTACAGCTCTAACACTGCTCTGTTGTGTATCTAATATGCACACATCTCCCAGAGTACAAGTTTAAAAGTCAGAGTTCCTGATTTTGCTTTCATCTTCATGGCCATCCACCCATTATTTATTTTCATTATTACTCTATGTACCATACCTTGTTCTTGCTGCTCTCACAAGACTGTAAACTGGCCAAGATCTGACTCTCTATGGCTTGTACCCACGCATCTCTTTCTTCATATGTGGTAGCTTCAAAGTGCCAAGTCTGGCCGGTGAGAGAGACAATGATAAACTCAAAGTTCTCTTCTTGTTCTAAAAAAAATATGCAATAAGAAAAAGAGATTAAGTTTAAGATATTGATAGCTAGGCCTAAACAACCTTGGCTGATGAGCATTTCTTCAATGTAACAAGCAAATGCAGGTCTGAACATTTGAAGTTTGAGGCTGGATATAACCAACTCCCCTGCAGCTGCACAACGCAGCAGAAAATAACTTGCAGATCCACTGCTTTTTCTCTCCCAATGTTGTGTAGCTAAAGTACTGTTGTGGGAAAATACTCCATTCCTGTGCACATTTGTGAGTTTGGTATTGAGTTTATGCCTTTACTGAACACAAAGTGGCTAACAAGCACTATTACGATTTACACCTGAGATTCTAAGAGTTACAAAATGTAAAAATCAAAATGTCACAAAATAACTTAAAAGATGAATGGACTAGAAAGAGCTGACAATACAGAAAATGTGACAATTTACCCTCTTCCTTCAAGCAGCTGCTACATGCAGAGATATAGTAAAAGTGGATGTGTACATTTTCTTGTCCACAACACAAATACACTGGGTTATAAAATAGGAGATTAAAATCAGTTCAACAGCTTCAACATTCATGTTCGACATAGGAGATGAGAAAATGATCTGAGAAGGTACAGAAAGGGTCAATGAAATATCCTTAGGGCTACTCGAGTATAAGGACAAGTATTCAGGTCAGAGGATGGCAGCATGTGAAACTACCAGCAGAACTGAACTAAATGGACACATGCTTAACTACACATGGGACACCAAAGTCAAATGAAAAAAAATGAAGAAAGCTGAAACAAAGCAAGTGGAATGGGGAAGGGCAGGCATGAAGCATGAAAGGAAAAAGAATAGAGCATAAAGTTCTGGAGAACTTGAGCCATAATGGGCTTTAGAAAGAATATCTACATTCGCTTGTCTGCTAATGACTTATTATACATTCAGAGCCACGAAACTCCTGCATTACCTTGTCATCCTCCATAAGCATGCAAAGATAAGTGACAAATCTTGCACTAGCTTTAAAGACAGTACTGCTGCTCACTGGCAGCCTTTTTCTCCACTTGTGGCACAACTGGTTTTCTTTCATAAACTCTGTGCCAGCATGGCCAGTGCGTACATTGCTTTAATGATGCCTCAGAAAATAGCAGAAGGTTACTTTGCACCTTCAGGTGGGAATAAACATGGAGGTGAAGGTTATTTCCAGGTGCATGAGCTGCATGAAGCAGCAGTTTTATTAAAAAAAACCCCACACAAAACAAAACAAACAAAAACCAACCCCAAAACCCAACAGTTTGTGAGATAAGCAGAAAAAGAAAGAAATGATGCAACTGTACAGCTAACCTTTCTGACTTTACTAAACCTTTCACTTTAGTAACGTGTTAAAAACAAACAGGTAGAAACATTATCCAAAATGCTATGAAAAAATCATGGAAAAAGCCACATTTATCACACAGAGCTTTCAAGAGTTTATCAGGAAGATGTATGAGAACCTAGAAAACAATAAAGGATGTTATGTTCTGTCCTGTGTGCTATCTCCAGTAGGACAATGCAGTTATGGTCTTATACATAGAACTGGCATGGCACATAGTCAGTGGGCACACAGGTACATGCAGAGTTATACATATTTTCATGAAAACAGGGAACAGTGGTGAAGGGAGAGAACATGAAAAACTGAATCCCACCTGAAGCAGCCCCCTGCAGAGTCCCATGTAGGAAATTCATCATTTTTGGCATTAAAATGGCTTTTAAGGGATAAAGCTTTGTACTCCTGAAGTCTCACTCAAGGCAGACTTCCAAACACTGGTCACTAAATTTTCAGAAGAGCCTTCTATATGAATTACTGAGTGTAGGTGGTGCTGAGACAGGTGTATCATTATGGCAGGGATCCCACAATATGTAGTAGCACCAAAGCCCTTTTCAGTCTCACTCTGCTTTCTGTACCTCATGCCCTTCTCCTGCAGCTCTTCTCCATTTGCAGCTCTGCTCCAGCCTGCATTATATGTTCCCTGCCCCTCTCTCCCCATACCATATGCCAAACCACTCCTACATAAGCCAAGGTTTGGTGTAAGCTGAAGGACTTGCCTACTAGAGAAAACAGCCATTCTGCCATTTCAAGTTAAAAATTCCCCACATCTCCTTTTGAAGCATGGAGGAAGCTCTGTGGTGATGCAAACACAGAAGAGAAGGAGAGAGGAAAAGTCTCCAGTGCACTGGCAGGGCTGACTTCTCAATAAATAACAACTGAACAACATACAGTATGTAACTCAAATCTTGCTAGTATATATGGTATATCTTTAGAGAGTCTATAAGCACTACTCCTAGAATCACAGAATCCTTTAGGTTGGAAAAGACCTTTCAGATCATCTGAGTCCAACCACTGAGTTAACCCAGCATTGCTAGGTCACCACTATACCATGTCCCTCAGCACCACATCTACATGTCTTTTAAATCTCTCCAGGGATGGTGACTCCACCACGTCCCTGTGCAGCCTGTTCCAGAGCTTGACAACCCTTTCAGGTCAAGAAATTTTTCCTAATGCCCAATATCTAAACCTCCCATGGCACAACTTGAGGCAGCTTCCTCTTCTCCTATCACTTGTTGCTTGTGAGAAGAGACCTGTATCGGTTCATCCCAACATTTAAGTACTAGGTGACTTTCCAGCATTACAATTCCAGACCTTAAATTAAGTATATACAACCAAGCTGCAGCATCCATCTCCTATTTGACAGTAATCCTGATCATATATATATATGAAGCTGGTTTGCCCAAAAACTGCTTATGAGAAATATCCTCTGCAATTCAGCCAGTGCACCGTTTAAAAGCGAGGCTGAAACACTGTCCTTGCAGTGGCACCTCTGCAAGCTTTGTTTCCAGAAACACTAAAGTTACTCCCCTGCTTATGGGTGACGGATGGCAGAGGACACAAACCCTGCAGGTGGAGTGCAATTCAGGGAACACCTCCAGCCATTTCCCCTGGTCACTCTTTTATGTGCCAAGTCACCTTTTCCCAAAGGAGCAGCTCCTGTGTTTCATCTCCTGACCTTTTCTGCTGTGACCAGCTGACATTGTAGACAAAAGCTATAAAGACCTTGCACAGCCTTTGTGGCTTAGGATCACAAAATCCACCTATCAGGTTGGTGAGCTTGTCCTGATACAGCCTCAGCATGGGTTATGAGGGCTGCAGTGTGGTTTAAGGCTGGGCTGAGAGGACATTTTCACTTCATTGGTAAGTTAGCTGAAAACTTCGTAATCACTGATGATCCATTAAGAACACAAAGTTTTCATTCTCTGATACCCACTGAAGCTACAAGTTTACTCCCCAAACATCTGGGATGAAAGGCAACTGTGCCAGTTGGGGATGTATTCAGTAATACATTTTCTGCTTAAATACATCAAAATTTTTTTGGTAAGTGCATTTGTGAAACAAAGCAGCAGTGCCTCCTCCATGTCACCCACAGGGCAATGCCTGCAAAGGATGAGTAGCAAACATGTACCTCCTTAATCACCACACACAGAAACAGGAAAATCCAGGTGGCAGAATGAAACTGTTCAGTTTTACTCTTCAGTAGAATTATAGGTTGTGCTATTTAAATCCCTCTGAGCCCAATCACAAAATTTTATTAAACAGTTTTCCATGTTTAACAGTTATTCATAGAAAGGTCCACTATAATAGTATTTTAGCACCATCAACCTGTCGAAATCAACCTGCCCAATTACTCCAAACTACATTAATAACACCGGATATTACACTAATTGTGTCCAGTTTCTATGCAGACAAGGTCCCATGGGGCTAATTTTGCATCCTCAGGGGCAAGCAACTCAGCCATCAACCTGATTTCACTAGGAATCCCTCCTCATTACATAAGACCAGGCTGTCAAACTTTTTTTTTTTTTTCCAAAAAAAGGTTAATGGACCAATCAGTCATCAATTATTTCCTGGAAGGCCAGCAGACAAAGGGTTAAAGTGCCAACAGCCAGCTGCAACTGATTTCCATTTGAAAGTTATTATCAACAGGAGATATCTGCAATTTTTGTTGCTGTTGTTTGCTTTTTTTTTTTTTTTTGGTAACTTGGAAGGGGTGGCTAGGCTGGGAAATGAGCTGAAGCTCTAAGATTATGATGATACAGAACCTACAGCATAAAAGATGTAGGGTTTATTTTTTTTTTTTTAGTTGAAGTGAGCAAGCAATCAGTGAATTTTAGGAAAACCACCATACCACATCACTTCCAAGAAGCTACACAGTACCACTGTTTATGCTGCCTATACTGTCTTGTAATTATCTTCTCCTAGTACAGTTACTGCATTTAACCCAAGTTAACATTTATTTTAGTCTGCAAAGAAGACAGGCACTCCTATAGCTCACACTTATGGAAAATAAGATATACAATTTCTTACAAGCAAAGGACTGTACAAGGGAAAACAAACATTTAGGCATGGTCTCACTGCATTCCCCTACCAATGCCTGTGTTTACTGCATGTAACAGAGATCTGATTTAGAAAACTACACTGAGAATAACTACAGGATACAATTAGTCTATCTCAATTAAGTCTACTAGAAGGTAGGGAAAATCCATGTCCAGAGGCAGTTACGCCTCTTGGTATCCTGTAAGAGTGATTCTAAGGGGTGTGCATACATCAGTTTGTTCACAATTCCTACTTCCCATATCTTTTACTCTCATTATTAAGAACTGCAAAAATAGCCACAGATATATTGCACCAGCAGTGGGTAAGCACAAGCACAGTTTGAAGTCAACAGAAGAAGAGGCCTTTCTGCCAGTTAGGCACTCTACACTCATAAATTAAACCCATACCAAAAGTTTGCTTTTAAACTAAAAAATATTTCCACTTTTCCATGGGTATAAACCAGAGAGTTGTCAGGCTTAAGGCATTTCTCATAGGCAGACATGAATATTTTGCCAGAATCAGAAATTAAACTGATTCTTCTATCTTCCAAGCCAACCAGCCTCTTTTCCTAAGTGCCAGATTTTACATTTGCATCTTTACCCAATGTGTAGTTGTCATTAGAGAGTCCTAGTGCTGCTGCTAATTAATAGTAACTCACCGTGTACATCTGGTGGATGATGCTACTCACACAGGAAACAATTTCCAGTAGCAAGAAGTCAAGTGCAGAACCAAAAGATTCTCCATGGTGTATTTCAAACACCCGTGAAGCATCTTCAAGAGTTGAGGTTGCAGCTTGAAACCTAGTCAAGCCTGCCTCAAGTAACAATAAGACCTATTTAAACTCCCTTTTTATCACGCCCTCCTCCCTCCTCTCAAAAATTGCTTCTGCTCAAGCACTCTTCCTTAATAACCCTTCATCTTGTCAAAAGGATGAGAATGAAAAACTGCCGAGGTGCCCTAGCCATCAACGTTAGATGTTTACAAAACACAATGTGTTTACAACAAAGGCACGTGTTATTTATGTACTATATAATGTGTACTATCATTGCCTTTTGCCACTTGGTACAAATTATCCCTGTAACTTGGAAGATAAGTATGTTTATTAGCAGCCTCAATTAAGGAAATATTTGTGCCATGTCCCACTGGGCATGACTATGCTAATACTTCTCTCCCCTTTCCAAACCCAGTGTCTAAATCTAATTAGTTTTGAAAATCAACCCTATCAGGACAATCTAGCTCTGCTATCGGTTGCCCACAGCTCTTGATAAAGGTTGTGTTCCACTGGAAGAATTTTTCAGCTCTGCTGCTTTATATTGCTACCCATGAGTGACAAACTGGTGATGAAAGGCTCGTTTCTAGCTCAAGGGACTAAGCCTCCCCTGCCATATGTACTTATTGTTTTATTTGGATGCCACGACAAGAGTTTGAAGAAGTCCATGAAGTCACTTTTACATTCAATTCATACAGTACACGAGTCTACACTTACATGAGGTGTTTCCTAACACATTTCAAGCCTGTGGTGTACTTTTTCAATGATATGTGTTTCAAAACTGAAGAGCTTGCCTAACTGAGAGGTGTTGTGAAGCCCAGTGTACGGGGCAGAGCTTATCTCGGGTGCTTTCAACAGCCTCCCCCTCCATCTGCTGTAGTTCACAACAGCAAACTTGCTGCATTTGCACAGCATCACAGCTGCAACAGCTTCCCTTTAAAGAAAAGGTAGTTTGGGAATTAATGAACACGCAGAAGAAAAGTTTCCCATGACAGCCTGGCAGCTCCAGTGCAGCACTGTTTAACACAGCACATATGTAACCATGAAGAGGGGAAAAATAAGGATTTAATCTCTTTATGCACATTAAAACATAGCATGCAAGACACAGCCATTTAATTTTGTAAAGATACTCCTTTCTGCTGTGCTGCAAAATCTGTTGATATAGGATAAATAATTCCATATTTTAATAATCCTGCTATGACAGCAGGTACAGGCTACTCCAGCTTGTCTTAAAACCAGAGCAGGGTCTGTTTTAAGTGCAACACACTGATACCACATACTTTCTCCTTTGAGAATCAAAGGTTTGCTTAAAGCCTGCCCACCTGCAATAAGGAGCAGATGGGAATTTTTCTGTTTTAAGTGGCTCCCTCTACAAAAAAAACCAAACAACAACCTAAATCAGAAAACTAAAGAGCTTTAGGCCAACTCTAAAATTAAGGAAAGTAAAATTTCTTGCAATCATACAAAACTGATGAAGGAACAGTGGAGGACATAAGTTATACAATGCCCTGCTTCTCTCTGCCCTCCTAAGAAGTTAAGAGTCCTTCAGTTGTGATCTTAAACCTCTGTGAAAATCCTCCCCTTCCTCATTCCTCTATGACCAGGACAGATCCATCAGGAATGCAGTATTTTGTCTATCAAATAGCTAAGAGAGAGGAGCCACTCTCAGGGAGGACTCTCAGCTTTGCCCAATGTACAGCAAAAAGGTGACCCCATATGTGCAGAAGAGACACAGCATGCTGGGGACCATCCCTATACCTGCATCTACAAAACAGTTGCAGCACCTGAGCTGCAGATTTCTCCATCTTAATCAGAGATTTTGCTACCAGGAAGCATAGAGAATACCTAAAAGTAATAGGACCAGCATTAAAAATTATTGGAGAAGCTGCTTTCTAGACCAAGCTTTCAAAAATGGGACTGTACCTGATGGAAATGTTGTTAGCCTGTAAAAAAGGTGTAAGTGCAATTGAGCAAGCGTGCACTAAAGACCAAAGCAGATTTGTTATTCTGGACTGTCATTTCCTATCATTGGTCTCTTGTTTGAAGGCATAATTATCTAAACATGGGGCTTTTAATACTTACAATGCTCATTAACTCAACATTTGCATCTCTTGCCATTCCAGCTTTCACAAGAAGTTTAAGGTACCAGCTCAAAGATGCAAAACTATGGAGAGAACTGAAGGTTCAGTTTCTAGTGGGGATAATACTTCCAAAGAAAAGATTCATTTGCCTCATTTCAGAATTTCATTTTGATGATATGTCTCAAAACTCTCTGGACCATGGCCATCAGGAACTTGTCTGAAGTGCCTTTGATACTTAGTTTGATCAGCAACATAAAAGAGTCCTCAAACTAGGGAGGCCCATAAAAACCTTAAATCTTTATCTGTAAAACACAAGAGAATTCTTTATACTTGTTTCCCTGTTGCAGTTTAATAAAAGGTAGATGTAAAATCAGAAGCTTTTCAAGCAGTAAACCTGCAACAACAAATATGCTTGCACAGTGATTAGAAGAAAAATCTGGCTGGGAGATAAAAAACAGCAGATACACAGAAAATGGCAACTAATTAAAAAGTATCTAGTTAGTTTCCTATTAAGTGGGAAAAAACACACTCTCAAAACTTATTCATACCCGACAATCATTTTCTCTCATTTCATAATTTGCACTTGAAAAAGACAACAAAAGGATCAAAACAGACAGTTTTGCAACTGTTGCTCCTAAAGGCAATAATTTTTTACATTTACGCTGAGAAAGAAAATAGGATTATAATTAAAAAAAATCCTCCTGAAGAAGCTGCAGTAAAATGACACTTTGGTTTCCTGTGTACACTTTGTTTGGCAGCAAGAAGAAGGCATTCGGCTGCAATACAGCTCTAATTGTGCAAAAAAAAGGGACGGTGATATAAATCAGCAAAGGTTAATGATCAGGATGTGAACAGAGGGACTTGTTTACAGAAATAGCATGCAATTTAAAATTTACAAGAGATTTAATGCCATCGCTTGGCAATCACTAAAATCAACAGCCCAGAAAACAGTGACATTAAGAAAAATATTACAGTTATAATCATTCCAAAATAAGTCAATTAGTGTTAGGGCATGCGCTTGCGATTACTTGACCCATTTGGTTTGCACTTAAGTGAAGAAAAAAAAAAATCCCCCTCCCTTATATCGAGATTACTGAGTTGTGACCTATTTTGCATTCCCTATTTCTTACACCATCCTTCTTACATGCTGGTGGAGATGGTGGCAGAGAGGGTTGTTTTTTTTTCCTCTCTCTCTCGTTGCCTGGCTTCCAAGTAATTCTGACCTCTGACATTTGTAATAATAACAAAAAAAAAAAAAAAGAAGGAAAAAAAAAAAAAAGGATGTTTATAATTGTGTTGTTCAAATGAAGGTGGAGGGGGGGAAAAATATAAAATTCAATGTGCTATTACACCAAAGCCATGACGGCTGTCTTTGGTGGAAAAAAAGCAATGTAAGTCAATTTGTGAACTTTGGCACCAGGTGACCTTTAGAAATACAACAATATAGAGAATTTACAAGCAAGAGTAGCACATGCAAATGACCCGGCACTGTCTCGCCTCTGGATTAGAGCTGCAAAGAGCATTATGGAGAAGGCTTGCACAAAACAAATTAAGACTGTTACTTAAATGTCACGGCACACTATTGTATTTGGCTACAGATCATTACACCTGATACTAACACTTTTAAAAACTGTAATAACTTGGGAAATATTACATTGAGTGCCCACATGTAGAAAGGGGAAAAAAAAAAAAAATATATATATAAAAAAATAAAAAGAAGAAAATGGGTTCCTGAAGTAATTTAAACATCACCATTCCACGACTAGAGGGAAAGGTCAAAATTTAAGTAAGCTGAAAGGAACATGAATGGCAAAATAAAAGGCACAAACAGAAAGATGAAAAGACTTACTGGAATGACTGTGCAAACACAAAATAAAGCACGCATGCTTTGGGCAAATTTGATTTCCATGCCCACACTGGGTAAGGGAGAGAGACAAGGAGGACGATTTTTGGAAAAGTGGGGTAAAAAAAAAGGGGTAAGAGAGGAGGTGTTCATCTAAAACAGGTGGGTTTGTTACCTTCAGTGTTGGTGCTGCTGCTGCTGTATATATTTCGCAGGCTACCAACACGGTTTAGTTTCCAAGCTTTGCGTTTGGCTGCATCCAGAGAGCAGAAGGGGAAGAGAAAAAAAACAAAACAAAACAAGAGAATAAAAATAAAGAAAAAAGGAGGGGAGGGAATGGAAAAAGGGAGAAAAGAAACATCAAAATAGCATGTGAAGTAAAATACAAGCACAAGCCTGTTAACACATGAAGAGCTAGGCACAGAAAATGCACACAGGACTATAGAGCCTCTCCAATCCACAGATGACACGAAAAGCTTCCGAGTTGAGAGTGATTTTTTTAAGTCAGTACAACATGACACAATTTGACAAGATTAAATGGATCTGCTATTGGAATAGACAAAACTAGACCAGTAGAAGTAAAAAAAAAAAGTAGGAAGTATATGTACAGAGGATACAGGACTAGACAAAACATCTACTGTAAAATGAGATTTAATTAGTAACAAAACACAGCCAGACATGAACTCCTTTTCCTCTAAAAGCCTGTAATAAACACTTAATACCCGTAGTTTACCTTTAAAACACCTTTTTACATCATCACCCTTAAAAGTTGAGGTAATGATGTAATGGCCTTAAATCCTCATAACAATAAAGCCTGTTATTTGTAGCATTGAGCTTGGAGGCATTACTTAATTATTTGGAAGAGTGTCAAGTTGACATTGATGCAACTGATATTTGTGGTCCTCCCTTCCTTCCCTAGGAACATCACTGCGAAATCAAAGTGTTTATTTGGAAAGTAAAAAAAATAGAGGCAATACCCTCACTTTACTATTAGAATTGCTCCAAACTTTGAGATTCTGAGTTCCCTGTTACCATTTTACAAACAGAAAATATTCCTCAAAAGCATCCCACTCCTGTGCTCATTAGGGGAGAGCACATTTTCATATTCTTTAAAATCCACATTTTGCTTCAAGAGTGGATTCACAGCGTGAGAAGTATGCTCAATCAACAACATGTTTAGCCAGAGTTTCATCAGACAGGGACTGTATGAAACATCTGAGTACATCAGGACACTGCTGGCACCTAACAGCAACAGAAATAATCAAGATGTCTCCTCTTCTTCACCCATGGACATCCTTCCCCCACATCTGAGCAGAGAACTGCATATCTGCTGCAAGTGGTATCTCCACAGGCTTTCCAGCCACTGCATCAGCTTACCTAGTCAAGAAATAATGATGCAGCACTGCTGGGCATGCAACTATTTTGTAAAATCTATTTTATAGGAGCAGGGAAGAGACCACCAAGGTCAAGGACAAGTGGAAGAGCATCCAGACCTCTTCCTGAGCCACCTTTCTCAGCAAGTGACCCAGCCTTCCTGCTCACAGACAGTGGAGAGCTTTGAATTTTGAGTGTGAGACTTCTAAAAAGACAGCATCAGTTACATTAATTATGATTAATTTCTAAGATGTGTTTGAACACGGAACAGTCTTCCAGTCCCATTCAGCTCAGAGTCTGTTATGACAAAATTCACATGGTAAATGTGGAGTTAGACCACTCTCCCCCCCCCACGGATGCTCCTCACCCTTTAGGCTGACATGAACATCACACAACACAGTGAATATGGTGATATAGCAATTTTTAAGTTTTCTTTCTATTATAAAGACAACTTCTTAAATGCTGCATGAAACTCAGACCAAACAGCTGCTTCCATAGAAAAGGAAAAGTGATATGAAGTCCTTCCAATCTTTAACAAAAAGCTCAATTTTCAGTTAAAGAGCTAAGGCTGGAAGAGAAATGCCTACACGTCCTAGGCATCCTAGGCTGTTAAGCTACAGACTGTTTTAATAAATCCATCTGCATGCTTTAATGCTATATACTCAAAAGTAGGACTGGATGTCTGACTGACATCCTTTAGAGTGCATCTCTCTGAAATGAAAATAGATAATGTTATCTAGAAGGCTAAGGTAGATGTATCTAAAAATTAAAGTTCATAAAATCTAAAAATATCTTCATTGGGTGCACTCTTCAGTATTAAAAAAAAAATAAATCTTCAGTTTTAAGACCTGTTTAACAAGTCCCAGCATCTAAAGAGGTACAATTTCCAGCAGAAAACTTGTTTTTCCTGAAAAACATTTACATATAAATAGGCAAAATTGAGTTTTGGCACCCCTCAGAAAGGGAAGATGGTCTCCAGTAGACAAAGACCCTTTCCCAGTCCCTTTTCATTTTTCACACTTTAATGGCATGTTAGAGTATGGCTGTACGAGCAGGAAGGGAACTTGCAGCCTGGTTTTCTATTAACCTATTGATGAAATAATCCATTTTAATGTGTTAAGTGTCATGCCTTTTTTCTTCTCTTGAAACAAATGGACTTTTTCACAGCAATGCTGAGGTCCTGGTACACGCAGAGTGTGTCCTTTAGCATCGATTAGGCTCCAGCTTGCTTCCTCGTGGTGCTCTCCTGTCTTTGAAGATTCAATAATATTATCAGCAGCAGGGTTTGGACACTGCCAAGTGCAGCCTCCATGGGGTGATTGATGTGCCTGTGAACACCAGGGCCCAGCTCAGCCATCCTACCCTGCCTGCCTTCAAAATTACATACTGTCTACACTGTTTTGTTACCTACCAACAAGGCCTTGTCATTATTTGCCTGCTTTGTCTTTGACTTGTCTCCCAGGATATTCAGTCTGTCTGGCCTGGCTTCACTTGCCAGTTCAAAAGTTAATTGAGCAAAAGCTCTTGTTGCCAGCTCTGTATATATATTTATAGTATATATACACTTCAACAAACAAATAAATCCCAACTACTTTCCAATAAAAATCTAGAAGAAATAGTTATTTCATTACTTAACATCAAACAAAGCTCCCTGATGAGAAAGATCTTTAAGGTAGCTTTGATCTGAAGTATTTTCTGGAAGCCTGTTTTCTTCACAAAAAAAGCCACTAAGAAGTGTCTCTAACTAGAAAAGTAAATACTGGAAAACTAGATACTACAAAAACCTAAACACTTCTCTCAAATATCTGGAATGAAGTAACTGTTCCCAGAAAGCACCAGGGATTTAACTTGGCTTGTACTGAAGTGACAACTAGTATTCTGGCTAGTATGTTGTGCTACCACAATCTGAATGCCTAATGTATTTTAATAACTTTCCAAGAAATATATCTGTTAACTTTGACACCTGTCCTGACCTCTGGCTTAACTACTGACAGAAAAAACCACACCTCACAGCAATCAAAGCAGTCCTCCCATCCCAACCAGCATGTAGACGACGCAGAGCAGCACAGTCTTTGCTCTTATCCAAGCTCATTAACTCCAGAAATTCAGATTGCCAAGATTAAACTCCTATCTTGGCTGGGCAAATTAATTTGTGCATCCTAACACTCAATCTCGACCAGCACAAGAAGTCATTATCTGTCACCCAACGGCATTTAACAACCCTGCAAAACAACACTGGGATCATGGCAACCTTCAACTTGATGCAAGCCATCATCCAGCCATTCCTCCTGGTAGTGACCAAGGGAAGAAATCACAATGAAGTCACATGAAAAACGTTGATTCTTGGAGCCTGGGATGTGTTAAGATAAAGGTTAGGGCTGGGCTGGCCACTAACCAAGTGACAGACACTCTCTATTACCCCTCTGCCCCCTCCCCAGAAAGGGAAAAGGAGTATAAGAGAGAAAGACACTTGTGGATTGGAAAACTAAAACTACTTTAATGAAAACAATCATCATGAAATGAAATATATATACAAATATATGCAAAATCAATACCGAATCCAACCCCCCCGATGACAACTATGTCACCATCACCACTGATGCTGCAGCAGAAGTCCCAAGTGGACTCAGCAGCAGATGAGAATCATATTCAGGGGCTGGACCTTGAGACTGGATTCAGGAACTCATGGATTGGGCAGAACGGACAGAGTCCTCCTTGGATGATGGCCATTGAAGAAAAGTAAGAGAGAGCCTGACCCTCATGATCCCTCAGCTTTATATCAAATATGATGTATATGGAATAGAATATCTAG
Source organism: Bucco capensis (assembly GCA_013396975.1). Classification (NCBI taxonomy): domain Eukaryota; kingdom Metazoa; phylum Chordata; class Aves; order Piciformes; family Bucconidae; genus Bucco; species Bucco capensis. The sequence continues at coordinate 1,181,927 of VWZO01022872.1, forward strand.
TTGGTCAGTTTAGGGCCACCTGAACTATCTGCTCCTACCTGCAGCTACAGACTTTTACTCTGTACCCTCAAATTGGTACACAAGATTTATCAGTGACTTGGTCTGCGTATCAATAATTGGTAGTAAGTCTAAACATGAGGTCTTAATCACTGCTAGAAGAGACACTGTCTGTGAAAACATGTTGTCAATTTCAGAGAAGTTCTTTATCTAAGAAGTACAATTTCTGAACAGAATTAGTTCTGTTCTAACTCAAACGAGGACAAGTGATTTCTTGAGTTCTTGCCAGGAAGCTGCTTTCAACTGTATCATTTATCTGTGATGGGATGCATCACTGTACTGGAGTATCTTGTTCAGATGTAGCAGTTAAGGGCCTGGAATCCACCAGATAGATTATTAAGGAGGAAAGAATGATGCACTTCTGTATAACTGTGTCACATGTTACAATAGGTCATATCTATATCCATCTATCTATATATATATATGTATTATTGCAGGAGCTACTTCTCAGGTAGGACAGAGGTCATCGTTCAATTCTACTGGAAGAATACTGAACATCTCCATATGCTTTAGAAGAGCCACACACTACCTAAACAGATACACCAGCTCAGCCCTAGAAGGTCACACACCAACCTGGGGAGTGATTTTCCCCTCTCAATAATGTAGAAGCCAGAAAATTGTTCCCCTCTTCCACCAATGCATCACCTGCAGTGCCTCGCAATGCTGCTACTCATTTGGAAACAAGTAATTCCAACTGTATGTGGAGATCCAGGCAAGCCTCTGTTTGTTGCTGCTTTTGAGTACTCCACTTTTTGAGCTGAGCTATACTCATCTAACGTACAAGCTGTAGGTAAAAATAGCTTGCTTATCTATTTCAAATGTGCACAACTTACAGTGAGAATAGGTATGTTGCAATATGAAGAAGAAAACTACGCTTTGGCATTGCCTTTTGTTAAGATATAGAGTAACTGGGAATCAATTAAACTTAATCACTCCTAATTACCACATATCTTGGTATTTGTTCAGGCAATAACTTTACACCTGTGACCAACCTCTTGCAGACAGAATTTGTTTGCTTTCTTTAATAGAGGTACTACTTAAGTCTGTCAGGCACAGTCTGAAAATCACTTGGGGTCTGCTGTGGCCCCTGGTGCCATAANTGTTAATGAACCTACTTTTCCTGTCCATTTTTGACTCAGTAGGTTTAGTAGTAAATATGTTTACCACCTCCATGACCACACACCATTCTTTCTAAAAGCAATAGATGTTTTTAGAAAGCACACTTACCCATGTGCAATCTGAGCATACATCTGTTTGATACCTGCAAAGTTCTCTAAGGATGCTTAAGACACTATCCTCAACAAATTATCAGATTACCCTCCTTCAACTTGCTCAAATTCAAGTCTTTATATACTCTGATAAGCAAAAATACGCTTTTATTCTTAGGACAGTCTTAATATCTACAGCATCACCCTAAAAATCTTCCTCCACTGCTGTACTGAGAAACTACAGGCGTGTTAATGTCACCTCTGGTCTCCATGTGACAGAGTTCTTTGTTGATTAGACAAATAGTCCTCAGATAGCTGATTAAAAAATGATGTAGCCGTTAGGTTGTATGTCCAAGCCTTGTCAGCCATGTTGGATGTTAAAGTGTGCATGAATTACATCCCTGGAGTGTGCTGAACAGTGCTGATTAAATGAGGCACGCCACAGCCCTCAGCATCAATTATCAGAAATAATAGGATCTTTTCACCTATGCTGGAGGAAGGGGGCTGGGGATGGAGTCGGCGTGCCACTAGCTTCTCTTCATAGCTCATCATCATCTCTACAAAATAAATAACACTGTCCATTCACCTAAGGATGTTTGTTTATTTATTCTTATTGTACAACAATTAAAGACCAAGAAGATATATGAAGAAAAAACTGCTCCCACAGCACAGCCAGGGGAATATTTTTCATAAAGTACCTGTGTAACATCTATCTAGAAAAACAGTGGTATATAAGATCTGGATGAGAGGTAAACCTGAGCATCAGAAAGGTATTCAAGCATAAGCTCTGCAACCATCTAGTTACCATCCCACTGGGGAAAGGATTCTGCCTTTCACCCCTCCTCCTGCTCTTTTCTAACTTCCTCTGCATCACATGTGGTTTCAGCACTGGCTGTACAATGGCAGATTGGGGATTTTTCTTTCTTGTCGTTCAGCAGAACAGCAATTTGCTCAATAGGACCATGCTCTTCCCTAAGAGGCCTGAAATTATTTCATTAAGATGCAGTCCAGGAGATTCTTACACCAGGCAAACTTCTTTCTGTGACTGTGAAGGGGCCTGACACTGTTTTACCCTATGTGGAAGCAGCAAAGATGAAAGTTCCTCAAAAAGGGTTAATAAAAAAACAATAGGCCAGGCATATCTGACTTAACAAACCCCTCAAAGTGGAAGGATCTCACAAATATGTACACTACTTTTCTAGAATTCATGGCAAATGCATACAGTGTATCTATGAAACCAGATTTCCAAAGCAAAACATCTTTAAAGCCTTGAATGTACTAAACCTTCAAAGTATTTCTGTTTAGTGCATTGGTGTTAATAGGACATATATCCCAACAGACCAAAATAATACAACTCAAATACAAAAGATTTAACTGCTGCTAGTTATTCAATAAACATTTAATAATAACAGCCCTTACTACATCCTTTCTGAACACCAGAATACTCAGAGAAACAAGCTGCTGGGCATCAAAGGAAATTACTATAAGTGCTGAGTTACCAAAGCTGCCCAGCACCAACACAAATAAAACTTGTATGCCTCAAACACAAAAATCCCCTCTCCTCCAAAACTGAAATCCTTTCCAGTGCTCTATTTTAAACCCACAAAACACTCTAAAAGTAATACTTCAAATCACATGAATAGTTAATCACATTTGGCTTAGATTCAGCTTTGAACATTTCAAATGAAGGAAAAAAAATGAAAACATATTCATACTTCTACTTGTGACAAGGAAAAAAGTTACTTTAATTAAACATTTCTAAAAACTGCTTTTAGTTCTTTTTTTTTCCCCCCAATAAGATTTCTCCATGGAAACTTTTGCAGTAGGTAAAGGACCCACTAAACTATTTCAGTGCATTTCCAATACACTATAAACATACCAGATTCAAATTGACAAAAGTAAATGTTAATTGGAAACATTTTTCTCAGTTTTTCATTATCTGAAGCAGAAAATTATGGGCCTTTTATACACACACAAAAAATCCTTTTCAACAACCTAGAAAAATTGTCTTTTAATAAAAGCTTTAAATTATACTATCATATTTCAAAGGCAACGAACAGTTAAAGCAGCTAATCAAAGGTATAATTATTTAATGACTACTACTCATGCTATCTAACAGGGCCATAATTGCTTGCCTGTGATCACTAGACCACCAGCTTCAATACTGCAAAACAAGTACTTTGCTTGTAGCATTTGATCGACCAATTTCTAAGGTTAGTTTCTCCAATTTGGTTGACTTCACAAGGCTAGCTGAGTTATTATGGAATTAGAGAATCAGTTTGTCACCCTGCCTCCACTTTTTGTTCGTGTTTGTACTAAAAAACCAACAACCTGCAGAGAAAAAAAAATATTTCCCTGACAAAAGGCAATTTGTCAAAAACATTGATTTTTTTTCATTTTTAATGCAACATCACAGTTTTCTGTAAAGCCTAGTTGATCCCACTCTAGTAATTCAAATGTAAAAAAAAACCTCAAAACGTGCTAACTGAAAACTCTATTTTTATCTTAATTGCATTGTAGTATTTATTGTCCATATTAATCTACTGCACATAAATGGAGCAGCGCATAAGCAGACCTTCTGACTCTGTTCCATTGTTTGTATCATCTCTTTTACAATAGGAAATAGGAGAAAAATAACCTAGCAGCATCATGTATTAATTACTAGAGCTATCCAGAAGCTAAGCAAGTGCATAGTGCATGTTGACTTATTTTTGTTTTAGTAACAAAGCACTTATTGAAAGGCTGCTTATATCACTGTATCTTGGCATCAAGTGCTAAATATGAACTAGTGCTATTATACTTCTTTTGTGGTACTAAATTATTATATTTTTTTTTGCTACACAATTAGATTTGATACAAGATATTGGGCCCTCTGGAATTTCAAAGATATTTGAATTCCTATCCAATTATCTAGTCAACATCTTGATTTCAAGATCAGTCTCATGTTCATAATTAGCACCGTTGGAGCTCAAGTGACACCACCACCTGGGATGCCACTCTCAAAACCAGCCACAGTGAGGAAGTCACCCATCCTTCTCAGCTCTGCACCCTGCAGCCAAATACAACTCTGGGATGAAAAGGGGACACTGACTGAGACTTGTTCATACCACTACACCTGGTCAGAATGGCATTTGTGACAATAAACCCTATTTGATGTGACATCAAAACCACTTGGCTTTTGTGATCCTTACTGGCAAGGCTACCATTATATAATGTAAAATGCACCACTGCTAAAAACAACCCAATATATTTCAAAGGGGAGCAGGAAAAGTATTACATGGGATGGGCAAAGAAGAAATGAGGTGTGGAGGAAGCACTGGGGGGACAAAGGAGAAGAGATTTAGAGGAGCAAGAGTAGGATGTATGGGGGACACGTGACTCAGCACCAGCCTACCTTCTTTCTGCTGTTTAGAACAGTATTGACTCAGTGAAAAGAGACAATGCATCCTTGCTTACCACCCCACAGAGAACCACTACTTCTATGGCATGATGGATTTATTCTTGTTTTGGACCATCAGTTTCATCTATGTGTAGGGAGACGACAATCTTGCCCGTTATAGGCTGATAAAAAAGGAGCATTTAAATCCATTAACCAAAGATGCATTGTTCTGCACCCTTCTCCCTCTGAACAAGAAACAGCCACATTCTATTGACAGTGTGAGCAATTACTGTCAAGAAAGCAGTTACAAAACAACAGAAAGAGCTGTTCCTGCTCAAAGGAGTTATACTCTCACTGCTCACTTTTAAAAGATACCCTCAATGTAGGCATCTTGACATTTCCCAAATATTTGGCCACTGCTTTTTCATGAAATTTCTTTTCCAATGTATATTGTGTCAGAGTGGAAATACTGCAAATTAAAAATAAAATATGCTACAATAAAGTAGTACCATTGAGCATAAATAAAGCCAGAAAAAGTGTGTTTGTTCTCTCTTGTGATAGAAAACCCCTAACTTGTTTGAAGATAAGAAATATGCACGTATGAAGTAGGATGGTAATGTGCTTTCTGCACAACCAATGTGCTTCACAGTAACTTCTGTCAGCGTATCTCACAAGAAATAAACCCAAACTGAGCTGGTACAGAGGCAGCAGGGAACACCAGTACCTATCTAATTCCTACAGTTCTTGTTTCCTTGAGATTTTTTTTGTAGACCATAGAATCATAGAATGGTTTGGGTTGGAAGGGACCCCTGGAGCTCATCTAGTCCAACCCCCCTGCAGTGGGCAGGGACATCCCCAACTAGATCAGGTTGCTCAGAGCCCTGGCAAGCCTCACCTTGAATGCCTCCAGGGATGGGGCCTCAACCACCTCCCTGGGCAACCTGTGCCAGTGTTCCACCACCCTCGTGGGGAGGAACTTCTTTCTGACATCCAGTCTAAATCTACTCTTTTCCAATTTAAAACCATTGCCCCTTGTCCTTTCACTACAGGCCTTTGCAAAGAGATATAGGTAATGAAGAGTTAGATGTTTCTAAAGACCTGGGTATACTGCTTATTTTGGGTGAATTTTGTTCAGCATTTAATACAATTATCATAAAATTACAAAGGAGACTTCCACTACCCTCACTGTAATCAAAGGAGGCATGTAAACTATCTAGAGAAGTCTTTTAAGATGGCATAAAGCTAGATGAGGCTTTTCAGTCACTTGGTCAGTTCCAGCTTCTACTTATTCTAAGATTTCAAACAATTACAAAATTGAATAGGAATCAGACTACCATCTCCTATTGTTGTGATGTATTTTATACATACCATGCACACTAGTGTAAAAGGTAAGCTCAGACTATGCAAGTATCGTCGTCANCAAGTATAAACTAGAATAAAAAGCAGAGCTCCCTAAGATTTAACAGTAAGTTTCCTCTTCTGAAAAAAAAAGTTGTCCTCTTTCTCAGCTGCTGAGGATTACCACAGCACAACTGTAAAGCCCAGACAAGAGAAATTCACTACATGACCCAAACTGCGCTCAACAACGCAAGCCAGTTCACATCATGCAAATGAACACCTTGTGCTATACCATTTTAGAAAAGGCTATCTATAAGGCATCTTAGAAATGGGCTCACTTGAAGTGTTTCCATCTTTTGCAAAAACCCACCCCATGATCCAGGCTCATTAGCAGTTTGCCCTCTGGCATGGTAGGCAGTGACAGGCATGTCTGAGGAGCACGCAGGCACAAACCTCTTTTGTTTGTTCTTGGGGAATCATGTCCATATGTGAGCAGGCACATCCCTACTTTCCACTGGAGCTATAAATAACATGAATTCTCAATTAATTTTCATCACTTGTAAAAATAAGCATGAGCCAATCTACCAGTATTAGGTCTTTCATAGTTTAGCATGTGACTCTGCTTGTGGGGCAACTTCCCATGTTAGTACAGGGATTCCTCACTGGAGAAATTCAGTTGGAGAGATTTATTGTGTCAAGGACTTTTCCCACAAACTACTAAGCCATCAGTAATGATGACTCCTCTATAAACCTGAACACTCATGCTAAAACAGGAAGGTTGCTTTGTTAGAAAACCCTCAGGTATTGGGTACATTGCAAGGTGGAAAACTTGAGGGGCAGAGGATTCGTTGGAGCTATGAATTAGATAGAAGTTCCTTTCTAGTACCACATCCACCACACCTGCTCTTAGGTGTCCTAGAAATAAATATATTAATTTGTATTTTAGGGCTCCCCAAATCCTGCAAAATTAAATACTTAGCTCAAAGAAGGCAATGGGACAAAGAAGCATGGACCTGAAGTAGTTTACAGATTAGTCAACTTAACTTCCCAAACTCACTACTCAAGCAATAGTGCCTAAAGAGTGGCCTAAAACAGAGGCAGAAGGTCTCTATCTCTTTGGGCAGGTGGTCTTAACCCAGGTTTCCTCCTAGGGAGAAAGAAAGTAGTAAGATTCTTCCATTTGAAACTTCTGGGAGGAATAGAAAAATTCCTTCCAATGGCAGATTCAATGTTTTGTCTCTTCTCCATAGACTGCATCTGGATTTTAAAGGGCTTCATTATACAGGAAGCTCCTGTTACCCATGACTGTACTATACAGGGCTTCTCAGATTTACTGAAAGTTCTTCATTTGCACCTATGCAGTGAAAAACGTGAAAGTCACAAGCTGAAGACATTTGTCATGTGCTATAACCCAAGAGCTGCCCAGATACTGTTCTGAACAAATCCAACAAGATCAGGGTTAACTTCTGCGGCTGCTCTGACATGAAGGTTATCATTCTTGTAATCTGACTTCTTTTCTAAAGCTGCAGTTGCAGAAAATCCCCAGGGAGATGGTGTGATTAGCTTTAGAATGAAGAAGTTGGAAATAGGAGGATGCAATTTTATATTTGCATATTTAAAACCCCTGTGTTTCGTCAGGGCATACACAAACACCACACGTCTGTGTGATAAAGGAAAATCAGGAGGCTCAACAAACTAAGAGACTCATGTCTAAGTTGTGCTGCCTTTCGTCTTTCAGTAAACCACTAACAACTGCATTTTGCCTGGAAAGATAAATATTAAACCTTGCTTTTACATCAGAAGCTAGTGTCAAAGGTTTCCTTAATACCTGAAGCTCTGAGTTGTTAACTATTAAATGGCTAAATGACAATGGCTGTTACTAATCACTTATTGAATAATGAAAGTGACACAACTGATAAAAGGTTTCAATCCTGGAAAAAAATGATTTATAGTATTTCACTCTACTGGCACTGTTATTTGTATGACAAATGGTTGGACAGACACCAGTTAATCTCTGCACACCTCCAAGTCTGATGTGGCAGCTTCTGCTGGAGCATCCAAATAATCAAGAACTGCTAACAATACAGCCACGCTGTCGCAAGGGGCTGAATGCTGGTATTTTATCAAGGCTGATCCCCAAATCAATTTAGGCAATGGATTCTTTTTCTTTTCCAGTGTGGGGGATGGAGAGCATGGTGAGAAAGAGAAGGAGTATCACAAAACTGGGAAGCTGCAGCTTGCAGCTAGGTAAATTGGCCACGCTCCTCCAGCACAGAAATGAAATCATCAATACAACTAAGGCACTAATGATTTCAGAAAGCTCAGTATAATTTATAGATTTTTCTTGATGGCAAAATCCGAACTGCAGCATCATACAGAGCTCTCAAGACTGTTATGTCGTAGTGGTAATATCACATCACCTGCTGTATACCACAAATCCCGTTTTCCCCAGATGGGAGAGAGGGATGTGGCTGCTTTGGAGGCAGTAAGAGACAGGATTTTCCCCCTCCCTTGAGGAATGAATGAAGCTTTATAAGCAGTCCATCACCACTAGCTTTATCTCATTGGTTATATCGGTATCATCCTACTTCCTCCAGAAGTCAAACCTATTCTATCAAGCCAGTCTTTCAAAAGCAGCAAACCCCTGACAGCATTGAGCTTCCTGGTGTTTGCATTCTCTTATGTTATTTTTCAACTTTGCACCCACAATCTGTAGTTTTTCTTATTATTAAAAAAAACCCCAAACATGCACACTTGTATTTAATGAAGAAAAACAGCCCAAGGAAATAATAATAAAAACAATCCATGCAGTGGGAGAATAAAAGCATTCTAATTTTGCCAACTGAATAAAGTGACAGACCCAAGATTTTTATATTCAGGTGATACAGTTGGACTAGTATATCCATCACTATAGCTCATACCTTGCAAATGATTAACTAAAACCTCAACACAACCCTATTAGATTTAAAAGCAGGTTCACTCACAGCAGCAGGGAAGATAACTTACTTCCTCGCGTCTCATTTTGCTGCTACAGAACTTAAATTTAAAATAAACAGCACAGTACAATCCAACTAAACCACAATAAGAAACAGCTTTTACATGAATGCCAAAGGGTCAAGCAGTCCCATCATGTTTAAAGGTTACACAATACCTGAAGTGCCCATTTAGATTACAGCCTACACAGATAAAGTTTTCACTCAGTTCTCCGACTGTACATAGGCCTTAATGTAGTACAGCTCTTTGCAAAGTTACAAGTATGTTTAGGATGTAAGAGGCTGATGGTAATATATTTTGTGTTAAGTTCATGTAAAATATATTAAGCTCAAGCCCAGAAGAGCTACCATACCCTGGGTTGCATCCCCAGCAGTGTGCGGAAAGCGATGCTGCCCATCTGCTCCACTCTTGTGAGACCCCAGCTGCAGTGCTGAGTCCAGCTCTGGAGTCCTCAGCACAGGAAAGACATGGACCTGCTGGAGCAGGTCCAGAGGAGGCCACAAAAAACATCCTGGCTGTGAGGACACGCTGAGAGAGTTGGGGTTGCTCAGCCTGGAGAAAGAAGGCTGTGGGGAGACTCGTAACAGTTGGATTAGTTAAAGGGAACCTATAAGAAAGCTAGGGACAATCTCTTTAGCTAGGCCTGTTGTGACAGCACAAGGTGTGATGTTATTAAACTAAAAGAGGGAAGATTTAGACTAGATCTAAAGAAGATGTTCTTTACTGTGAGGGTAGTGAGACACTGGAAAGCATTGCTCAGAGAAGCTGTGGATCTCCCTTCCCTGGAAGTGTTCAAGGTCAGGTTGGAAGGGGCTTTGAGCAACCTGACCTAGTGGAAAGTGTCCCTGCCTGTGGCAGGGGAGTTGGAACTAGATGACCTTTAAATGTCCCTTCTGACTCAAAGCACTCTATGATTCTATGATTTTGATCACCCGTGCTCAATCCATGAAAGAAGAAATTTTTAACAAAGAGATGCTGAGGTTCACGAGACAGATGTCAGTGTGGTGAAAGTGAATCAGAAATTGTGAATGGTGTGGTGGATCTTCAAAGTGAAGAACAGTAGCTCATTGCTGATGTGATCTAGCAGAGGAGGCCGTTTGGGAAGGATGCCAAGTAAAGGGTGACACAGGAGAAGTGATTGGCTGAGGTAGTAATTGTTGCAGCAGCATCTGGATGGAGCTGAATGGTTACTGCATTTACCAAGGCCTGGAAGAAAGATGCTGCAGCATCTTTCTTCTATATGAGGTAGTGAAAGATCCGAGTCAAAAGATGAAGCCCAGATCATGTACTTCAGTGACACTCAAAGAGCTAAAGATTGCATTTTTCTCAGCCACAGTCACATGGAAGGACACAGCAATGGAGGGGTTTAAGGCAGTTGGTTACCCTCATGAGGAGATGTGCACCCAATGTTTTGGGTAGAGAATACAAAGCCCTGTGCAGATGAATCTCTCTGAGTTGGCCACAGAAAACTCACTTTGCATGTGCACTTGTGAGATCATTCAGAGAAGAAAAGGGGACCTTAGAAAGCAGAAGTAGCATGAATTTTCTTCAGGAGGCTTAGAATATCCCTGAAGAGGTAGAAATCTTACATGCTGCACTCTCATTAACAGGAGAAATGAAGATGAACTATGAAGATGACTAAAATCATAAGAAGCAAGGAAAAAAAAAATCACCCATAACACCAAACAGCACGTGGCTGAAAACAAAACCCCAGTCAACTCTTCCCTGTGTTTGGATGATGGGTATCCATTTACAACTGCCTCTTGTGATCTACTGGTTAGTCATTTCAGTCCTTCTAGTTTAAATTGCACTGATTATTTTCTAAATGCTTGTACAACTTTTTTTGAAGTTCATGTTATCAGGCAGGACTATCTCAATATATTTGCTCTTGAAAGATATCTGTGATAATGTAGCACTAAAAATTGCTCAGCGTTTTACCACTTGACAATTTTCTGTAGGAGATTTTGACATCTCTGTTACTTTGCCAATGGAAACTATTTTCTGATCATATCACATATCAACCTTCCCATTATTCTGCACTGGATCAATATGACCTTAAATAATACACAGATTCCTCAGGATCCCTTCCCTCTTTTCAGCTACAGGTGTAATATCAATTTTTTCCCAGTTCTCTAAAACATGCTCACTGCTACAAGATCCCTTCAAAATTATATGACAGTTGATTAGAAAGCTCTTAAGTCAACTTTGTAGTACTCCTGATCATAGCTAATCTGGCTGTGCAGCTAATAATAATGGTAATAATAAATAAAGGCACATACACTGTAGATGTTGTAGAGCTGCTGCACAACAGTTTAGAAGTTGTACAAATTTAAGGTAAAGTGAATTCTTATTTTTTCCCAATGATAGAAAATGTCTTCCTTCTCCTGTTTGAAATCATGATTCTTTATTATACTTGTTTTTCAAGCATTAGATTTATATCATGGCTAGAATGTATTTGTTGCTGAGGAAATGAAGAAATTCCTCTTTCATCAACCTTACATTCTAGATACCATCAATTCTTTCTAATAGCTTTAATTTCCTTTATCAACAATTTACATTTTCCAACTCCTGATTCCTATTTATTGCCATCACCTTCACTATCTTTCCCATTGACACTTTCTTAAAGAGTAACTCCTCCACTTCCACACTTAATCATAATGTTTTTTTAAAATACAAGCATCCTTTTGAGTGGGGAACTGTGGGTCATTTGTACTTAATCCTTCCTCAACATTCTTAGATTATTCCCGTAATTATGTTTAACCTCTCCCCCCCATAAATTCTCCTACCACTGTTCAAGGTTACAGAAAATAAGCCTGTTGAAAGCTTTGAGTTTGGGTACATACATATACAAAGGTATAAATGAAAATAACTATGCTGTGTTTGTTCAAGACAGAAGAATTAGGCTTGCCTTACACAATCTCAACTTTGCACATGCAACCTATTGCCCACGTAGAGTAGGACTAATGACAATTATTTACTCTGTATATCCCAAGCATCATAAGGTATTAGCATGACCCCATGGTATTCTTCTAACCCATCAATCAGCTCTCTAAAAGAAAGCAGAGGCTCTCATCCTTTAACATAAAACCAGGACACATAATAGTATGAGATGATGGTCAAAACACTGCACAATCAAATACAATAGAAGTTGATTCTTTCTCTTATTGGGCATATCTGCGTGTGTGCACAAGTTAAGGAGTGCTTCTTATTGGGCAAGATCAAATGGTTTTGGTAAAGAAACTAAGCATGAAAAACCAAGCAAAACCAAGGTGCTATCAGAGGTAATACAAAGCCTGCTGAAAGGAATATCCGAGCTATCAACCAAAGACTGATCTGCTGGGTTGCCTCCAGTACAATAAAACACACTTTGCTGAGGTAAACTGAGAAGACAAAACCCTTAAAAATGCTGCAACCAATAGTTAGTTTTCTCTCCTTGAAACGGGAATGCACTGGATGTACTGAAAAATCAGAAGTAATTGATTAATCTCCTGGTGAACAAGAGAAGCTCACCCTATTGATTGAACCAACATAGACCTGGCAGGAAAGCATTTTCACCCAAAAAGTGGAAGGGAAATAATGAAACCTGTCCCCAGAGACATACAGCCAAGATATAAACAGGGATTTAAAGGGAAATTTTCTTAGTAAATCTCCCAGCATTTCCACAGTTCTCATTTCAACCTAGTCCATTCCTCCCAGCCCCTTGCAAAAGTGGCTGGACTTCTGACTTGTATTACCATTAACAGAGGCTGCACAGTGTCTGGCAGTAACTTTTACTTGCAGATAAAAATCTCCATCTCCTCTTTTTAAGAGGGGAAAAAAAGGGGGATAAAAAAATACAATCATTTTGGATTTATCAATCAAAAATCTCAGGCTTCAGCATACTGGGTTGGTTGATATGTTAGGACAGACCTACAATGCTCTGAAAAACGAGTACATGGTAGGGACTAAGAGCTGGGGGTGACAATTCCTAGATGCCCTTGAAATGACAAAACCCCTCTGTACCTCGCAGGGTCTCTGCGACCTACTTCACTCTGGAAGGATAACTGGAATGAACAAGAATCCTCTGCTCTTAACCTGCTGCAGAGTTAAGTTTCTTGTATATTCAACATCCTCCTACAAGGAGGACCAAAGCACAGCACAATTTTCACAAGCAGAGCCTCAAAGAGACTCAATGTGCTGGCTTCTATGCTGCTCAGAAAATCATTTTGGATTTTAGTCTGGCTCTGCTCAGGCTCTGGGGGACAGTTTATGTCAATCTTTTCTTCTTTTTTTTCAGAAGTACTGTAGGTTAAACTTTGGGCCTAACAGCCTTGACAGCATCCCTTTACATTTTTTAGACGAGCCATTGAGTAGCATTATGACAAATTATGGGACCTGATGATATGTAACAGGAACATCTCCTCCAGTCAAAGGCTGTGGAGGAAATAAAAAGCCTGAAAGAAGTATTTCTGGCAAAAAAGGAAACTTTCTCGTGTTCATTAGTATCAGGAATTGCAGATGGTGAAATACTTCAATTAACCATGAAGTAGAGTTTCCTCGTACAACAACTTCATTCACTTAAGACAGCATGTAGAAGACACAAACTCTTCTTTTGCTTCTAGAGCAATATAGAAAACACATGGGAACCTTTGAAAATCACCTCATTTCAGAAGCAAAGTTGCTGTTACATAGTATTTTCTGTACTCCTTTACTACCACTCTTCATTACAGAAATAATGATATGAAATGAACATTTCTACTGGAGTCAATCTGCCTCTGTCTTTACTGGCTGAAAGCAACAGTCTGCTGGCTGTGATGCCAACTAGCTCATGTTGAAGCTGTTGGGATACTTTGCAGGCAGAGAAGCAGCAGAGTTCATTATTAATAGATTATTTATTATTAAAAAATTATTATTAATAGATTATTTACAAATATTTTCTAAGTGTCATCAACTGTTCGACTGGGAATAGCTTTTTAATAACATTCATAAAGAAAAAACCAAAGAACTATATTGATATTTTTGAGACTACAGGCAGCAGATAATTATCTATATGGTTAAGAAAAAAGCAAACTCCTGCTTCTAATCTCCTCCATAGCTATTTTTTCATGTCATAATAGCTCTGAACATAACTTCTACTCTTTAGTTAGTAATAAATCAGAGTACTGCACTTAAAACCTTTGGTATGTATAATTTTGCAGTAGCAGATTCTGCTCTTAGGAGCTTTAGCTATAGCTCACAACCATGCCTCTAGAAAACAGTGGAAGTCAGTAATTATGAAGCTAATTCTTATTCAAACCTTAGTCATCTTCAGAGTAAAAACCTCATCTCCCATAACAGTGTTTAAGATGTTTGGGTAAACAATAGAACTTTATAGGTTTCTGTATGTGCTCTACTAGTCCACTGTAGGACACAATTTCTTTTTTATTTTTTTCCCCAAGATCACAACGTAAGTCAAATCCTGAGTCTTCTCTTTCACAGCAAAAAAAACCCCTCTCCATCATTCTAGGACATCCCATTCCTCCATGGGGCACTAGTAATCTGTTACTAAAGTTTAACTTTCTCGCTCTGCATGAGGGATCAAAAGGTTTTTATAAGCAATGGTGACCTAGCTATTAATACAAGTTTTGCTGAGGCAAATCAGCATCTAACTGTATACAGAGTCTGAGAGATAAAGAACAGAATTGGCAAATCATTGAAACTCAATAGGTCTTCATATTCTCCTTATCATCACTATGGATCCTCACAACAGCTTCTTCAAGTAATCTGGCAACTATTAACTTATATTTTACCTTATTATTAAATACGTTAAGCACATATTCATCTACAATTTATTACAGTTAGGTTCATCCTAATTTAATTAAATACTGAGGCCTCTTAAGTATTCTGTGAAACTCTTGGTATCTTGCCTGGCAAGTGGGGATTTTCTGAACACAGTTCTTCAGCAATCCTTTGTGATTATTATAAAGATCTTGATTTTGGACTATCTACCATTGATGAATGCTTAGTTTTTAGGATTAAAATGTACATGTTTGCTATTTACAGTATTACAGTGGAATCTCTCATTTAAGGCTCTGACTACAGAAATATTTTGTATTTAAACAGACTTGAACTTTCACAGCATTGTTTCTAAAAAGTTCATTCCCTTCAAAATATTGTCTTCAATGTCCAATAATTACCTCTACTACACTATATGTGGTTCTACAGGTGCCTATTTAATAAGTCACAGAATCATTTGAGTTGGAAGGGACCTCTGGAGGTCATCTAGTCCAATCCCCCTGCAGTGGGCAGGGACATCCCCAACTAGATCAGNATGTCCTTTCTGTATTGAGGGCTCCAGAACTGGACACAGTATTCCAGATGAGGAATATGTAATTCAATATGTAATGAATTGTATAGTCTGTTGTAGAGCCCCAAGAGCACAGGTAAATAAGGAATAGGAGAAAACACAACATCTTTGGGCTGAGCAACAGGAACCCTCCAGCAATCCCTTCTTGCAAAGAAATTTGAAGCAATACAGATGGGGTCAAAGAGAAAACAGTAGTGAAAACATAAGTGATGGAAATGGTCAAAAGAGCAAAGTTTCAGAGATTTTTCTGCTGTATGTTGAGAGTCAGAATCACAGAATGGTTTGGGATTGAAGGAACCTTAAAGATCACCTAGTTCCCAACCACACTGCCATTGGCAGGGACACTTTCCATTAGAGCAAGTTGCTCAAAGCCCTGTCCAACCTGGCCTTGAATGTTTCCAGGGATGGGGCATCCACAGCTTCTCTGGGCAACCTGTTCCAGTGCCTTATCATCCTCACAGTGAAGAACTTCTTCCTTGTATTCAACCTAAATCTGCCCTCTTTCAGTTTAAAACCATTGTTCCTTGTCTAGTCACTACAGGCTCTGGTGAAAAGTCTTTCTCCATATTCCTTATAACCCCCTTTATATACTGTTCATTTAGAGGAAAAAAGGAATTATGAAATGAGCACCAGCAAAATGAAACTTCTGCAGACACTGTTGTGGCTGAAAGGATGGAAATACATCCAAGCTGCACTAAGCTTGGACATGTTTTGGACAAGGCACTGGAAATGGCAAAGATGTTTGATAACATTGTATTCAAAATGTTTTTTCAAAGGAGTAATTTGAAAGTCAATGCATCCCTTGACCAAACAAGCTTCAGTTAAAGAGTACCAAGACAAAAAAAGTTATCACTCAATTAACACTACTGGCTGTTGAGACATCTCTACAGAGACTGCAGAAAGACTTTACACAAATCAGTAATGAGCAGAAAGACATGTATTAGTCACTGGGTAAGCACTGTGTGGTTTCCTTCACTATATCCACCTTTCTAAACTCAGACTGCTGTGACATTCATGTGATAAACAGCATATCTTGCCATAAAATTTGAATTGCTTTCTCAAAAAAAAGTTATTTATAACTGACCACTCACAGCCCCACTGACTGGCAGCCATCCAACCAAAAAGGAATTATGTGTGTGACAATGATGATATTAAGTTCAATGTAATAGGATTGCTTCCAATTTTAAGGTTAAGTAAATCATGAACTGTACTTTTATGTATAAACATGTTGGTTAAAGCATTCAAGTTGTCTGGAAATCTGCTAAATTGCTTTAGTGTTTTGTTTAGCACTACAAAGTATTACTCTGGCTGAAAAGCACTGGCATTTATGATAATCACAAACCAGTCACCATCCTTAACAATTTTCAAATTATGATTAAAAAACTAATTTTTTTTTTTTAAATTTCCTTGAAATAGTAGCTTGCATGGCAATTGTACACCATGCTCACTGAAGTCCCTAAAGGAGGAACTTCGGAGAGGAGAAATAAAAGAGAGCCGAAACAGTCTTTGAGGAAGCTGCCAATTTCTTGTCAAATGAAGCAGAGTCAGAAATACTCCAGCCTAGCTTTGTAATCCATCACCACAAACTGCAGTACTTCCTTCCTAGATTAAAAAGACAGATTCAAAGCACTGGGGAAGGTGGTGCAAAGGAAGTCAAAGTCAAGTCAATGCCATATCAGTTAGAAAATCCCAATGAGGAAGATGCGTGTGTGGCAGTAAAGCTGACAAGTGCCAAACAACATCTTCTTGGATGTACTCTGGAAGCTGGAGCCTACCAGATAAGAATTCTAGTAAACATTATTTTTTTTAAAAACACAGAGCTATTTCCCACATTTCAATATCTCATTCAAATGGGAATTCTGCCATGGTATGTCTGAGTCTAACTGCAGTTTTTGATGTCACTGCATACATCATCCTTTAAATGTTATGATATACTTGCAAGATACCTTTTGCTACTAAGGAATTTTTTCCATCCTTGTCTCCTCCCAATCCTTAGATAACTAATCCTTCAGGGAAACCATGTACTCCCATAGGCAGAGTTGGTAGCATGCTCAAACAACTGAGTCCACCACTCAAAGAGAGTCAATGAAGCCAAAGATATGGAATTTCTCCCCCCTTAAGAGTCTACCTTTCTAAGGCCTTTACCTCCTTGATGGTGACAAACATGGATAATTAAGAGCTGACCATGTGCCTTCAGATTTATTACAGCATGGGCATTAAAGGCTTGGTTCAGAGCCTCAGCAAGCAAGAAACACAGAGGTTTCTCAGCCTGAAAAACTCATCTCTTAGTTTGGGTAGCAGAAGACTGAAGAGCACAGAGAAATTCTGGCTGCTGCTATAGGAATCAGGAACACACAGGTCAGTAAATATACAGATTTAGAGAAGCTTCTCTTCCAAATGAGGGCGGGGGAAGAAGATTCTCGTAGGTCTTGTGGGATGTCTAGAAGTAGTAAAATAAAACAAAATGAAACACCTAAATCCCCCCAAAATAGGATATGGAATTCAAGACAATAGCTGAACCCAAAATCATTGGAAGAAAACCCAATAGCTCTGTTTCAAAGAGCAAAACCACAAAACCTATTTTGTTTTCCTTTTAATTCTTAATTCTATGGGAAGTGAGATCTGATCTCAAAGAACAGAAGAAATGAAAAAAAAAAATAAAGCTGCTTTTTAAGGGGTAGGACTGGCCAGCATAGGATTAGTTTTAGGGACAAAAATGGCACAAACAAACAAACAACAGAAACCCCCCCACAATCCAATTAAAAAGGAAGCAGTAGAAGAGGGACAGGGTCCACAAGGAAGGTTTCACTTGCAAGTTTAAGGAGCAACTGAGCTTTTGTTCAGTTTTTGCCTGTTCAAGCAATCCTGTAAATTCTGTTGGACCTCAGAAGGAAGCAGTCCCATGAGGGAGACATTCAGTGGCAAAAAACCTTCTCAGATAAAGCTGAGAGCCTACAATGTCTTTTTGCAGGACTGCATTATTATTTCAGCTAGCAGTAGGCAGGTAGAGCAGAATTATACTGACAAGTGGAAATAAAAATTTGGGGTGCTACCAGAGTATTTTGACTGCATCTTTTCACTGCCAGTCACTGCATATTCCAAGCAGGGGAAACATAAACTTTTCATCTGATGTGTGGGTAACACAATGTTGTGCTTCAGCCTACTATAAAGTCCTACTCCCATCTCTCCAATCTACATAGAAACTGTAGGATATTCAAACATGAGAAAGAAGATAGGTGGCACTGGAACAAGAAGCACTGCTTATAATTAAATATTTTCTTATATGGTGCTTCAAGTTGGATATGCATGCCTTTAATAATTTTCTTTTCATTTTAGGAGAAATGTGAATTTAAAATAATGTGACATTTTTATAGGCAAGAAATTAACAGCAGCCTAATCAACCTCTGAGACAAAAGAATCTCAACTAAGCACCCAGCTACCGACCCTTTGCTTCTTTTAAAGCACACAGATTTATCCTCATTACAGGAGGAAAACAGCCCTCGCTCTGCTTGGTAATATCATCCTCGTACCACTTGCAGACAAACCGAAAGCCTGCCGGAGCAGGTGCCAAAAAAGACAGGTTCTCACAGTCTGAAGGTTAAACTGGATTAATTCTGAAAACCTGAAAATTGATATGCTGTAATTTAACATGTGCTCAACATGTGTGCTCAGCAGCAACTGAAAATGAAATATCTTAAATATTATCAAACGTTACATCATTAAATATAAATTAGATGGAAACAGGGGAAAGCTAAAAATTGACTAGGAGTTCAGCTACTCTAAATGGCTAATACGTCCATTTTTCACCTGAAGCCCTCTCCAATACAGTTTTGCCATTAAGCAAAAACCTAAAGAAAGGTAATCAATTCCAACTAAAAAGCACTTCTCCCGGAATGACTGCACTTCAAACCCCTGGCTGGCTGCCAGGCTC